>ML782548.1:2394504-2408758 GCA_009831015.1 Picea engelmannii | reverse complement strand
AAAAGCACAATCTACTATTTAATTACACATGGGGTTAGTCTAGGGATTTGCAAATCCATTCCTAATCTACGACATTAATGCATTCTAACACACTTCATCATTCTAACCTGCAAAAAGGAATCAAAACAATTTAAACTACAACAGCAAACTAATTAATAAACTCATAATGCATGTACAAGAAATAATGAGACAAATAAATCATAAAATGCATGAACAACACACAGAGAGTTACCAAACTGCTAGTGGGCCCCCCAACAAGTCGTGGTCACTCTCTAAAAGCACATCACGAACTCAGCAGGTCGAATTCACCATAAAAACCCAAAAACGCAGTTCTGGCATAATCTGGCAATGTAAAAACTCAAAACAGAGAAAAAACGAATTTGTCTCTAATACATTGGCTATTCTACTTGGTTAACAATCTTTTGATCATCCTAGTGGTATTTATAATGTTTATATACCAAGTGGTCGACCACAGGAGGTTCGAACCACTTCTAAAATTGGTAAATTTCATTAATGGTGCCCTACCTGCTGAAATAGAGCGAGCCAATAATCGCCCTCTTTGAACAACTGAAAATGAGTTGTCTGGAGCTCAATAGTTGGAGGGGACAATGATGAACAAAACCCACGTGCCCGATTTTCCCATCATTGGTCGCCAATACCATAACCACCAAGTCACCCTATGTTTTTGTGCAAGAACACATGCTAGACGGAGTGTCGGATCAAGTGTCGGGACAAGTACTGGAAGGAGTGTCAGATCAAGTGCCAAAACTAGAAACGTAGTGCGTTTTTTCCCTGTAACACCAAAAAAACGTGAATTAGCTCATGGAAATCATAAAACATGATGAATTATACTTGATACAATCATTAAACATGAATTATATGTACCTTGTGCCGATCATACCATTTTATCATGAAATTCTTCAAAAAGCTCCTTTAAAATATGAAAAACACATATGTACATGCGGCAAAAGTGTATAATAACCGTCATAAAAGTGATCATATCTCGGGCCCAACAATGCCCTTGATCTGTGTGTCCATAATCTGATCACTAGATACTTGTTGTATGCAGTCGGGTTTGAGCTCTGTTGGTGTCAGTTGTTCTGCTACTTCTGAGGTGTCCAATAATGGTGGGAAATAAGGGCGAAGGAGATCCACGTTGAACATTGGGTGTAGGCCAAGGAAAGGAGGAATGTTGAGCTCAAACGAATTATCCCCCATGGCCTTGGTGATGGTGTTCAGCCCATAACGGAGTGAGTGAAGCTTATGATGGGGTCATGTAAGGAGTTCTTTCTGCAACTACAACCAAACTTTGTCCCCCACCTGAAACTTATGTGGCACCCGATGTTGATCATGGCACTACTTGTACTTGTCATTGGACTTTTGTAGGATATCCTGAACCTATTGGCGGATGTGTTGGATCCACTCAATGAACCGGGTGGCTTTGTCAACTTCATTTGGAGTAGGAGATGAGTCAATCGAGGTGACCGCAAGGGGAATTGCAACATCTATGGGACCCAATGGTTGGAATCCCAACCCCACCTGAAAGGGGTTGTGGATGGTTGAGCTATGCAGGGCTCAGTTGTAGCTATGCTAGACATAGGGAAGGCTCTCATCCCATGTGTGAGGGTGCTCAGAATTATACATGCGAAGGATATGCACAATCATTCGATTTACGACCTCGGTTTGACCATCTGTCTAGGGGTGGAAGGTCATGGATTTGGCGAGCTTGGTGTTCGGCAGTGACCAGAGGCTAGACCAGAATGTGTTGAGAAATTGACTGTCTTGATCTGAGACAATGGTTTGTGGGATTCCAAAATGTACCAAGACTTGTTCAAAGAAGAGCTTGGCAGTGGCCTCTCCTGTGATGCTCTTCTTGTAGGCAACCAGAATCCCCATCTTAGAAAAGAGATCAACAACCACAAAAAAATAGTCATTTCCCTGCTTGGTGGATGGGAGGCCCAACATGTAGTCCATTGAGATGGATTCTCATGGCATATCCATACGCTAACCTAAAGGGTGTCTATCCTATCAACTTCTTGTATGTATTTCTATAGGCCCATAAAACTGCATGTATTCTTAAGTCCCAATCATTCTGTCCTAAATTTCAAACCTTGGTCAATGCATTCTCCAATATCTTATTCAAGGTCTCCATAGTGCCATTTGCTTGCGGGTGATATGGAGTGCTCTTTTGATGTTGTATCTGTAACTATTATGTCCATACTTCAATGGTATTGTTCAAAAAGTGAGTACCCTAGTCACTCATAATTATTTTAGGACACCAAAACCTTGTAACTATGTTCTCAAACAAGAACCGTGAAACTATCTCCACGCTGCAATCTGTAAATATTTCTACCTCTGCCCATCTTGTTAAGTAGTCTACCTCGGTAATTATGTATCTAGATCATGTTCTCCTCGCTGGTGGATTAATCTGTCTAACAAAATCCACTTCCCATTTGTCAAATGCATGTAATGTGACTTGCAGATTCAAAGGAATCTCATCCCTTCCTGACGGTCTCCCTACTCTCTGACAAACGTCGCAACTTTGACAATACTCCTTAACATCCTTGTGGAGTGTAGGCCACCATAACCATGCACACAATATCTTCTATGTTGTTGTATTTCCTGCATAATGTCCTCTAGCATCATGTGCCTCTGCTAGGATCATTGGTCTTTCATTTTCTAGCACACAACATTGTAGTATCCCATCTATTCCTGACTTATATAAGTTTCCTACGATCAACTGATAACCATTAGTTGCTTATTCGATGCTACTGTCATGTCAAATGGAGCCAATCATGTGCTTAAAAATTGAATAATTTATGTAAAGTGGTCATCTACCATTTGAACTGAGAATAATTGTGCATATAGTAAACTATCATCTAAGTTCCTTGTGTGTTCTTCGGTCAGTATCCGTGACAAATGGTATGGTCCTGCATTTAGTTTCCTTGGCTTCACAATAATTCAAAATCATACTCCTGGAACAACAATAACCATTTGCAGATTATGCCCCCCAAAACTGGCTTGTTCACTATATATATGAGTGCAGAGTGGTATGTATACATCTTGAAATGGGATCCCAACAAGTAGTGTCTGAACTTATGCAAGGCATAAGCCATTTCTAAGCCTTCCCTTCCTATCATCATGTAAGTCTTCTCATCAGTTGACAACTTCTAGCTAGCAAACATAATTGGATAGTCTATCTCTCCTTCTCCTGGATGGGATAACACTATGACAAGTGTTATCGACAATGCGTCTACATGAACATGAAACTCTTTCTGCCAATCCAGAAACACCAAAATGGGCGCAGTTACTAACCTATTTTTTAATACGTCCAGACCCTTCTGACAGTCTTCATTCTAATGAAACTTAACTTCTTTCTTCAATAAATTCTCCATTGGAACTATAATATGTGCATAACCTTTAATAAATTTCTTGTAATATCCAGTATGACCCAAAGTTGTTCTCAACAATATTAATGATTCAGGTGGTGGCAAATTAATAATTACTTCTATCTTGGCAGGATCAACTAACCAACCATGCTTGCATACCACGTGACCTAACAATATCCCAAACGGTGTGTAGAAAATATATTTCTTCATATTTAATGAAATATGGTATTGTCTACATCTATCAAGCATCAACCTTCAAGTTTCTATGTTATATTTCAATAGGCTAAATAAATTCCAATAATCTAAGTACACTTCAAGAAACTTATGAATAAACTCCTTAAAGGTTGCGACAACTACTCTAGAAAACATAGCAGGTTCATTCTTTAACCCAAACAACATTAATGTGAACTAGTAGCTTCCCCATCATGTTGCAAATGTCATCTTATGTCTGTCTTCTGGTGTAAGCTTTATATGATGGTATCCTGAAAACATATCGGTGAATGAGTAGGCCTCCTACCTGCCTACATTTTCTAATACTTCGTCTGTAAAGGGGGTTGGAAATGGGTCATGCAAAGAGACGTCATTCAACCTCCTTAGGTCTACACAAATTCTAATACCCCCTATTTTCTGATTGTGAAAAACCATTGGACTTATCCATTCTCACTCTACGACAGGTTCAATTATACCAACTTCTATCATTTTTTCAATCTCTTCTTTCACTTTTTCCTTGTACTTTGGATTCAATCTATAAGGTCTCTCTATTACTAGCTTAGAATCTGGTTTTAAAGGGATCTTCATCTCACCCAATTCTCTAGCTATTCCCTTCATCTCTGAAAATGTTGTCAGAAAGATATCTTAATACTCACACAAAAGGTCTGCAAGATTTTCCATTGTCTCATCATTCCAATAATCACCAATGTTTGCAAACTTCGGTTTCTCCTTCATGCCAATGTTCACTTTGCGCACTCTTAAGGGCTTTGCATATGCATTGAATTCAAGTGTTGGACCTACTACATCGTGCTCCCCTTTAGTCTCTGGTACCTGTACATTTCTTGGTGATGTAGGAGCATCATTATCACATCAAGAAAAGAAGACGTGGAAGCAAAGTCGACACTTCAATGCATTGAAAGAGCCAAACCGACTCATAACCATCTTGGTAGCGGTGTGGAGATATTTTTGAATCTCTCGTTAATTAATTAGTTGTATGTAAATTCAAGCAACTGTTTTGAATTGACGGATGATTGTAAATCCTTACACGACTGTAATATATTACAGGTGTAGGATATTAGCCCATATGAGTCATTAGGCTACATTAATTAAGATGAGTAGGTAACTGTTGGAGTAGAAGGTGATAGAATTTAGATAGGAGGAAGAAGAGCGAGAAATCTCTAGGTCCTTAGATAAGTTTTCTAATTATAATGACTGTAAGAGATAGAGGTGTAATCATATTTTTTGGAATGAATAGAACATAGGAAGTTGATCCAATTGTATAGTGTTGATATTGTTTACAAGTTTACTGTTGTTATGAATTTTGTGGGTGTATGATGTTCATGGTGAATGAATGAACTTATGAAGAATTGAATAATTTTCAATTGTTTCTCTTTTGTAAGTTATGCAAGGAGTTTATATTGAATGCAAGGAGTGTGTGTGAGAGAGTCTTGTTCAACTTGAAGCTCAGAAGAGATAGCGTGGAACTTTTGTATGCAGAGTGTGCATGTTAAGCGCAAGGAGTGCGTATGCGAAGTCTTTGACTTGGAGAAATAACTCAGGTTTTTCTCGCAAGAAAGTGCAGAGGTCAGTTGCAAGGAGTGCACAGGACCAGGAATCGACTAAGTGTCGAAGAAATCTTTTAGAAGAAGAATTTGTGAAGGTTGGGCAAGGTGAAGGGAGAAGATCTATCCAAGAGGAACCGAATTATTTCAGATCGTTGGATTTAGGAAAAATGAACGAGATTTAAACTCTGTGTATACATAGGAGGAGAGATTGTCGAAGAATCGAAGGAGATATGGATCGTCTAATCCAGAAGGATACATGGCGATAGATTATGAACTCTAGAGAAATCACTTCGAGATTTTCAGATTGAGACTTGAAACTCCCAAAGCCCGGAGAGACAGAGGGCCAAAATAAATGTCGACT
Source organism: Picea engelmannii (assembly GCA_009831015.1). Taxonomy (NCBI): domain Eukaryota; kingdom Viridiplantae; phylum Streptophyta; class Pinopsida; order Pinales; family Pinaceae; genus Picea; species Picea engelmannii. The sequence continues at coordinate 2,403,233 of ML782548.1, read as the reverse complement.
ATTAGATATTTCGAAGTAAATTATAGTTGTATGATTTAGGAGGACACACAGCAAGAATCTGTGCATTTCGGAGGAAAGCAAAGGTTGAAAGTCGAAACTCCTGAAGTCTGAACCATGAAATAAATCACAGTCGTTGATTTAGAAGGGTTAAATCTGATCCATAGATTTGGAAAGGACAGATCTGATCCATCCGTTCAGAAGCATCGTCGAGATTGTGAGATCGACGGTTACGAAGGATTGCGGGGATGGAAAGTTCTCGGAATTTAAAAACTTGAGAGTGGGTGACAATATAAACCATGGTATTGCAAATTGGGCGTGTAGCGTTTGGTGGTGAATTATGGGGAGAAAAGTGGATTGATCCCAAACCACTTTCGGCTGCGCTCACAATTGTGTGTGGACATAACCCGAGGTCATATGCGGGAAGGAGCTAACAGAGGAGGAGCTAGTGCCTGCACACTAATCGCCTAGTATTGTGAAGGGAGAGATCATGAGTGTCATAGAACTTGCATCGAAAGAGTGAAGAGACTTGTGGTTATTTACAAGTGAGACCATTAAGGTTTCAGAGAGCTAATTCAACTCTGAGAATTGAATATCCTTGACCGGGAGGTCGCGCAGCCCAAGGAGAATGGGGGTTGGCATCACTTGGGTCTTCTTCTTCTTCTTGGTATTCCTCGGTAACATTATAACATTCTAATAGTTCATGGATTTTCGTAGACTCTCTATGTGCACTACATGTAGGTACTATTTCTACTTGATCTTCTTCCATAAAAAAAATTCCTCTAATGACCCGTAAAGATGCATATACTAAAGGTAACTCAACTTCAAAATTAAATATTACCTTAAAGTTCCGGGTGAGATCTTCCCATTCCGATGTCCCTCTATGCACTGCTAGCTCTAAATACCAATTCCTGGGAACTATCTCCAGCATATGTATGAACCTGTGCATCCATTCCTACTTCAACACTTGCCTCCGAGTTATAATACACCGCGCAATATGATCCTTTAGATCTCTCATCCCCGTATACTTGTGCATACTATCTTTTGTTCTAAACATGATCTGCATCATCTTTTTACAATGTTGTCAATCATTTATACCTTCCTTATGTGTTTCCCACCATCTTGCTAGATTTTCCTTAGTACCATATCTAATGCTAACATTATTATGCTTCTCCAACTAAGTGCGCCATCTTTAGTGGGATTGACGTAGTCATCCATGTGCACTGTCGTATTATATAAGTTATCAATTTTTTTTCTCGCGGGCTCCACGTATCTTCTTGCCTCCATAGGGTCTAATGGCACAGTGACCTTTAAGCCTCTTCCTTCAAAAATTATCTCTCTTTTCTTCAAGTTAAAAATTTTATGATTGTCAAAGGCTCAATCCATTCGAAGCAAAGTTGGGTATGGTTGACCGTTATCCATGATTTCAATCACCTCAAAGTCAGCTACACTGCGCACTCCATTTATATTAATAGGTACTCCTACAAATCTCCCGATTCAATATTATCTTATGTTGGTTAGCAAACCTCAACTAAACAGTTGACCAAACTAGCTTTGGCTTCCCCATCATCTCCCATGTTTTCCTTGAAAGAACATTCACATCTAATCCTAAATCTAAGATGACATTGTCGATGTCATATTCTCTTATCTACCCATTTAATCTGGACTCTATGTTTGTCCTCTTCTTACACAATACTTGATTGACTACTTTTTGCGTTGTAAATACTTCTTTGTCTTGTGTACATTGATCAATCATCTCGCACAGTGCATTTAGTGTTGTCTCATCCTGCATCAACTCTAAGCATATTTTTAAAAAATATTTCAAAGTATTTACCTTTTCGAATGGCCTTTCTAGAATAGTGTGATCATAAATTGACAACATATCGTATATTGGTGGTGTTTGTGATGTTGATGCTATCCAGTCTAGTCCTAGTATCTCCTTCCTTGCTTGCTGATAGGTTTCTCTTTATTTCTGCAAATCAAATGATGGCATGGGATCAATTGCTTTCCCTATCCATTGCTCAACTCCCTTTCCCTTCTCCGCCGCATCTAGTCTAGTTCTCATTCTGTCGTGCGTAACAATTGCTACTCTGGGTTGATCGTCACGTTCCTCAACGAGTATCATCTTTAGGTTCTAGTTTTGATTCTGATGTTGGTTTTGGTTCCCTCTCGCCTGCCACTTTTCTATCAGTTGAGGGTAGTCTTCTGTTGCATGATCCAATTCTTTGCAATATGTGCACGCCGTGCAAGGATTTGGGAAATATCTCACCAAATGTCTCGGTTGATTGCAGCGATGAAAAATTATTGGTCCTCTTCGTCCTCGACCTCTATTGAATCCTCCAGATCCACCCTAATTAAATCCTCTTGGATTGTTGTATTGTGGAATTACTCCTTCAGCTATGGAATTTTATTCCTGGATTTTGTACGCGTATGAAGTGTGCTCTCTCATTAAATCAAATGCACGACAATATTTTTCATCATGTCAGACCGATTTGCAAAAATTACAGAATAAATTTCTTGGTGTACTTTGATACTTCTGCAGTAAGGGACAAGCAATCATATGATGTCCCTGTGTCTTACATATCTCGCAATACCCTACTCCTTCCAATGGGTTTGGTGCTCTTGTGATCATATACTACACAAATGTTGGACATTATTCCTTTCAATGGCCTTCGGTCTTACATGTTATACACCAAACCTGTTTGTGCTTTTCCTTTTCCTTCATTATCTCTGATAATTGAATTCTCAGTGCTGCCAATTGTGATTGTACTTTGCCGTCTCCTATAAGATATGCTTCCAATCTCATCACGATTTCCAATGCTTCTGGATGCAATGTGACCTTCTATTGTGTTAACAGACAATGAATGTGCGGCAATAGACCTACAATAAACCATTCTCGATGTTGCTTGTAAGGAATCTAAAAGTTTAATCTACCCATTACATCTTTGAATCTTTGGTCGTAATCCCAAATTATCTCATTCTGCACTTGCTTAATTTCCTTTAGTTCTGTGCCATAATGTGAAGATTTTGTGTTCTTCTTCCTTACATTGTGCCTCCTTGGAGTTTAACAAATTATATAGCGGAAGACCATTATAATGACCACCTTAACTATATGATAAGACAAGTGAGTCTCCCATTTCACTTTATTATAGTCACATTATCTAAAAATAATGATCCCTCAATTATAATGAATATTTTTACAAAGTTATACTTTAATAAAAATAATTTAAAAGACATTATTATAAAATATTACTTTAACCCATTTACTTTAAAAGTTAGGATCCATCCATTTATTTTCATAAATTTGGGGCTCGTGGTGGTTACACCACATCAAATTGTTATAATTTGTCTCAACATTTATTCTTTTGATTTCAAGGATTAGATTTATGTTGAATTACATTGCTAAATGGAGTGTACATTTGTACACCATGAACTTTAATTTTCAAAGCTCTTATTTATTCAATATAATGGAGATTCCAGGGGCTTATAAAGATTTTGGAAGGAATTTACATTGCTTTTGCATTATAAAATCCGAGACCTTGGTTATAGTTAATTTATTATGTTAATCTATTATTTCTATGTCATTGGTTTTATATTAACAAATAAGCAAACATTAACATTTTTTATAATATATATGTGTGCAAAAGGTTTATTTAATGACTTACATCATGTCATTGTGCAAGGATAATGAGTAAAGGGAGTTTTGAGGCAATCATAATAAACGTACACCCCTCAATCCGAAGACATTATTGATCGTCGATCAAGGTATTTATAGAGCCATCCTGATCTTTCGGACATCCAATCAAGTATTAAAGCGTGTGCATATCTATATCCTAAAAGATTATTAGTCGTCGATTAAAACAACTCTCAAGCCCTTGGATATCTCAGGCATCAACATATGGTCCAGTTTCTCATTGTTTCAATTCTAATGGAAGTGGTAGGTATGTTGAGGATGAAGGGAAAAGTGGTATTATGTCTACATATGCAAATGCGTTACATAATTTTTCACTTGTTGGACCAACTTTATTTGGACTAGTGATCAATTTTGAAGTTCAAATTGTTGGTATACATTACATAATTTTTCACTTGCTCGACCAATTTTATTTGGACTAGTGATCAATTTAGAAGCTCAAATTGTTGGTATACATCAAATTGTCAAATTGTTGGTATACATGCAGGACAACATAAATATTATGTCCTTATCACCATGGATGGAGTCATTGTCAATTTTCAGAAATGAAAGACGTTATTGCCAGGGCTTTTGATCTGCCTCTTTCATTCTTATTGTGGGTGATCATAAAAGATATTTCCATTTGTCTTATTGTTTTTAGATGAGCTCGAAAATAGTACAGGTGTTTTTCATCCAAATGAAAGTTAGAAAGGATAACGAGAAATAAATGTTTATACAAAGTTTTATAGACCATGTGATTAATCTAAATGATCTTTAATAAACTTTGGGATTCTTCGCCTTTGTAAATTAAGTAAGCGAGAGTTGTATTTAACTACCCTTTTCCATCTTTGGGAGGTAGTTACACATAATGAAACCCTAATTGTCATTTTCTTAGTTGTCTAAATTTTTCACGAATCTAGTTAGGAAGTAATTATTTGATGGATTTTTGACACGCTCAATATTTTATCCGTTTTCCTTTCTAAACCTTCATTAAAGTTTTGATTATGTCTGCTTAAATTCATGGTTGATACATATTATCTCATGACGCTTCATTTATCTTTGTTTTAGTGATTATAATAATTTTAAATCATAGTTTATGTTGAAACAGTATGGTGCGCACCTCACTGGACATGGCTTTGATATTGATTGTTTAGATTTCTTGAATTACATTTAGATAGATACATCATGCATATCATTTGATAGTGCATATTCTTCAAGGTCATTAATATTAATGGATTGTCAACTTCCATTAGTATCCTGACTCAATTTTGTTTTACTTTAAATATTACACGATGGTATTAAAAGTAATATTCTTTTTTTCTTCCGTCATCTATAACTTATTAGAAAATAGGGATTACAGTGCCCTCTTTAATTAGATTGTTTGTGTAATTTGTTATTCATATGTTTATTCATGTTTACATGGTTTTTTCTCTTTAAAACTTTATTTTATTTCCTTTTGTGTATGAACGTTAGTGAATATCATTTGATTGAGGGTTACCCCCTTCGGCCTCTGGATTCTTCCAAGAAAGCCTAAAGCGAGGAAGATTTATTTAAGCCTCATAGAGGTTCCTTGACATTGTTCCCTAGCTAGGAGCCATTTTGAGGAACAACACATTGAATTCTATGTGATGCTCTTCTTTCCCACCCACAGTTGTTGGGTTCTAAAAATCTACTCTTTTTCTCACTTCCTCTCCATATTTTGTGCCATTTTCATATGCTACTTCCTCCATTTTTCCATCATAATCCTTTCTTAAATTACATAATTGGTATAGAAAGAGCATCTAAGTTCAAATGTTCATTCTTCAACATATGTCTTCCTTTCTTTATGCAATCTAGTTCAATAGCTACAAAATCTCTGATTCTGTAGCTACCAGATTATACATGTAGGTTACTAAGACGGATTATGTAGCATATTTGTTTGTTTGCAAGGTTGGAGGTACTTCTAGGTCTATTCCAAAGTTTTCAAAGATACCAAATCGACATTTGAAGCTTTCCCACCTATCATCTTGATCCACAGAGTCTCTAGATTAGTGCAGAAGCAAAGTCAAACATGTAGCCATTTAACTGGTGCCAAAATAGCAAAGGTCGTTTTGCCGGTTGAATTTCGAGTAAATGAAGGAGAATATAAAAAATCAGGAACCTGGGTTTGTGCATAACGCATCCATTTAGGTTCCTCGTGGACGATTTCCTCGACACTTGAAGGATCTAGGGGATATGATCGATTCTATAAAATGGATTTTCCCAAAAATATAGTTGCATCCAGTTTGAGATCCGTGAGAATTGGATCTGGGTGACCTTGTTCTCATTGTATAAATATGTGAATCAAACTATGATAAAGGACGTGGATGATTATGCAAAAGACTTGTAATCGAATTTTGAGATAAATAAAAAGAGTTGATTGTTCTGTTTTTGGTGTTTACTTTATGATTCAAATTTCTTAAAGTTCTTAATCACATAAGAGTTTTTACCAGTGACAAGATTTGAAACAGGAGGGCCCCCTGATGATAAGTTTGTTACTGTTTTACTTTCAGTTGTGTTCTTTATTTAAGTTGTGTGAATTCATTCCATCTACTTGAGTTTAATTGAATTTGTGTGAGCTTTCATTTCTAATTCAATTGTTTTATTTATCATCTTTTAGCATAGTAACATTTAATTATACCAATCGTTGACTAACCGAACCAGAATGGTAAATTTTGTAGGTCATGGAACCGAAATGGTAAAATCCATGGGACTAAGGGTCAAATATTAAGGAATGATTAAACTATTATTGTGATCATATTGTTGAAATTGCCTTTTACTCTGTTTCTGTAGCTTAATGTTATTTATGTAATTGAAATCATTTAGATTAGGGAGAAGCTAAGACCCTGCATATATTGTGCTTTACACTTCACAAGTTTACAAAATCGGATTGATGAATTAAATGTTGTTGAAATAATGTAACTGCAAAGAGTATTCTTATTCTTATTGTTATATTATTCATAGGATCAATCCCCATTGTGGATTGATCATGTTGGTTATTGTATTAGGACCAAATCCCCTCTTGCGGATTGGTCAACAGACAATTGTAATAGGCAGAATAAGAAGTCGGCCCCAGCAGTTATTACTGAGACCCGGAAATATAATAAAGGTGGGTTTACCCACCCAGAGTGAGAAGTCGGCCCTGCCAGTGAAGACACTTCACACGTGCCAGACTTGTATATATAGAGAGGCTAGCGCCTCACTTTATCACACAACACACTTGCTCATTTTCTAAGAGGCAAGCTGCAACTTACCAGTTGGAGAGAGGGAGAAGAGTGGCACATCTTTTGGAGAAGACTATCTGTATTGGTTTGAGTTATCTCTTGACATTATATTGGCAATTTATGATAAGGAAGTTTTTGTTGGGTTTTCTTCCCCTAGAGGGTTTCCTAGGATAAATGTTGTGTCTCTTGTGAATGTGTATTTCTCAGTGATCATGTTCTTATGTTGCTCTTATCTATTGAAATGCAAAGAACTATAATAATGGAATAAAACATTAACATGGTATTAGAGCCAACCTGAAGGAAACATATTTTGCAAGAGAAAAATGTCACTGTTGCAGTACCTGCAAATTAAGGTTTTTCAAAAGTGAAGTTTTTTAGCTCCAAAATCACCTAGAAAGTTACGCCCTCCCCCAAGGATCATTTTTGCACTTAGAGCACACCTTTTCAGTGGCTAGATCTCCAGAAAAGTGAAACCCTAGTTTCACAAAAGTACTAGAAGTACCAGAAAACCAATACCAGAGTACCAGAAGTACCAAAAGCACCAGTCCAGAAATCCACAGATCAGATTTGAAGGGGCAAAAATTGGATTTTCTCAGATCCAAGTACACCAAGCTACTCGCCTCAGCCAAGCGCACCTCCTGGTAAGGTCAAAAATTGATTTTAAGCATTTTCATTTTTGGTCATTTTTCATAACCTCAAGTACAAGATGTCTGCAAGCACAAAGCTTGTTGAGAAACTAGAAGGCATAGACAACTTTCGTGCCTGGAAGTATAGGATCGGTCGGATCCTTGCAGAGAATGACCTAGCAAGATTCATCAAATAAGAAGTGGCGGAACCTAAAGACGTCGTAGAGAAAGAAAAGCATCAGAAGGACTCAATCAGGGCTCAAAGAATCATTGCAGATTCAATCAAAGACCACCTAATCCCATATGTATCATCCAAGAAAACTCTGAAAGAGATGTTTGACTCTCTAAGAAAACTATATGAAGGAAAGAACATCAACCGAAAGATGAACCTAAGATCTCAATTGAAAAATACCAAGATGCAGAAAGGAGAAATGATTCAAGAATATTTCTCCCAAATCTCAGAAATTAAAGAATAGTTAAAAGCGATTGGAGATACCATAGATGAAGACGAATTTGTAATGAAGGCCCTAAATGGTCTCACAAGACCTTGGGATGCTTTCATCCAGACGATATGTGCCAGAAAGGAGAAGCTACAATTTGAGAGCCTATGGGAAGAATGCATCCAAGAAGAATCAAGGGTAGCTAACCGTGAAGCACTACTAGCAAGGGATGATGATCAAGCCCTAGCTACTCATACAAAAGGAGGAAGGAAGAAACACTACTTCAAAAGGGAATCTCATAGAGAGCCTCAACCATCAAACAAATTCAACAACAAAGAATCTCATCCAGGAAGTTTTCAGAAGAAAGGAGAACATAAGGGAAGAGATATCTCATCCATACAATGCTATCATTGTGATAAGATGGGACACAAGGCAAATTCTTGTCTAGTCAGAAGAGAAGAATACAAGAGGAAACACAAGAGGTAACATGCCCACATAGTCGAAGATGAAGAACCACCTATGAAGATGATTAAGGACCATGTCTTGATATTGGCCCTCTCAGGATCTGTATCACCTGGAGAGGACAAATGGCTCAGTGATAGCGGTGCATTAAAACACATGATGGGTAAGAAAAGTACTCTCTCTTGTATTTCAGAAAAGAAGTTTTCTCAGAAAGTGACACTTGGAGATGATTACCAATATCCCATCAAGGGAGTGGGAGAATCAAACTACAAGCTAGATTCAGAAAACTCAA
>ML782548.1:2356979-2368112 GCA_009831015.1 Picea engelmannii | reverse complement strand
TATTTCTTAAGCAGTGAAACATGAAACACATTATGTACAGTCATAGATGCAGGTAATGCAAGCATGTATGCAACTGGCCCAATCATTTCCAGGATCTCAAATGGCCCACAAAATCTTGCTGCCAACTTGGCGCAACTTCCCAACCTCAGGGAACTCCTGTTAGTTTTCACTTTCAGGAAAACATGGTCACCCACTTTGAATTCTCTATGGGTTTTGTTACTATCAGTGTAACTTTTCTGCCTGTCCTGGGCAGTTTTTAGATTATGTTTAATTCTTATCATTTGGTCTTCCATCTCTTTGAGTAGCTCAAGCCCAACTACTACTCTGTCAGTTGTATTATCCCAGCTCACTGGAGTGTTGCACTTTCTTCCATAAAGTGCTTCGAATGGGCTCATCTTCAATGATGCATGATACCCATTATTGTAGGCGAATTCTACCAAATGCAGGTAGTCTTCCCACCTTGATGGTTTATCCATCACATACATTCTCAGCATGTCTTCTATTACTTTGTTCACTCTCTCTGTCTATCCATCAGACTCGGGATGATATGATGTACTAAAGTTCAAATTTGTTCTGAATCCTTTGAACAATCCCTTCCAGAAATTCGAAGTGAATTTCGGGTCCCTATTAGACACAATTGTCTTAGGAATTCCATGCAAACGTGCAACTTCTTTTAAAAAGATATCAGCAACATCAGCTGCTCTGTGGGTGGTTTTCAGTGGAATAAAATGGGCAGCTTTAGTAAGATTTTCCACCACCACCATGATTGAATCATGTTGCTTTCTTGTTCTAGGTAGTCCGGTGATAAAATCCATTGTTACCACGTCCCATTTCCATTCAGGAATAGGTAAAGGCTGCAACAACCCTGATGGGTGCCTATGCTCGGCCTTAACCTTTTGGAACTCCATACATATGGCGATGTATTCCGTGATTTCTTTCTTCAAACCCGGCCAAAAGTAATGGCCTTTGACTTCTTCCATAGTCTTCTGGTATCCAGGATGTCCAGCATAAGCCACGTTATGCATCTCCTTTTGAATTTCCAGCTTCAATTCTCAGACATTGGGTACATACACTCTGTTTTTATACAAAAGTAAACCATCAGCTCCCAAGGTGTAACTTTCCTTGGGCTGTGGTTCTTCACACTGTTGTAGCTTTGCTACAAGACCTTTGTACTGCAAATCAGTATTTGCAGCTTCCAAAATTCTGTCTTTCATCTCAGTCCGGTACATGCTAATGGTTGCATCATGTAATTCGTGCACCTTTCTGCTGAGTGCATCAACCACCTTATTTTATTTCCCTTTGATATGCTTGATATCAAAGTCATATTCGCACAGAAACTCCAGCCATCTGATTTGCCTGGCATTTAAGGTCGGCTGATCAAATAAATACTTCAGACCGTTATGGTCTGTCCTCAACTCAAATCTCTTGCCCATGAGGTAATGTCTCCATTTTCTCAAGGCGTGGGCAATTGCTGCCAGCTCTAAATCGTGAGTGGCATAATTCTTCTCATGTTCCTTCAACTTTCGGGATTCATAAAAAACTACAAATCCCTCTTGGCTGAGAACTCCTCCCAGCCCTTCCTTACATGCATCTATGCACACTACATAATCCTTGTCTGGATCTGCAATCTTTAGGATTGGAGCACTAGTTAGTAGCTGCTTCAATCGCTGGAAGTTTCTCTCACATTCTTCAGTCCACTAGAACTTCTTCTCCTTCCTTTGCAAGGAAGTGATAGAATGAGCTATCTTTGAGAATACGACTATGAACCTCCTATAGTAGCCCGTCAGACCCATAAAATATCTAACTTCTGCCACATTCCTTGGCGTTGGCAATTCCCGAATGGCCTGTACCTTCTCAGGATCCACAACAATCCCTTCTTCAAATATAATGTGCCCCAAGTAATGGATCTGCCTCTGATAAAAAGAGAACTTGCTCAGTTTCGCATACAGCTGGTGTTCTCTCAACACCTGCAGCACCATTCTCAGGTGTTGCTCATGTTCTTCCTCTATCTTGGAATACACCAAGATATCATCCAGGAAGACTATGAAAAACTTGTCTAAATAATATCTGAACACTCCATTCATTAAGCACATGAAAACAGCAGGCGCGTCGTGAACTCATAATGATCGTACCTTGTTCTAAAGGCGGTCTTGTTGATGTCCTCCTCCTTTATTCTCACTTGGTGATATCCAGATCTGAGATCTATTTTTGAAAATATTTTTGCATCCTTCAACTAATCAAAAAGATCATCAATCCTTGGCAGAGGATACTTGTTCTTGACAGTGACCTTATTCAACTGTCGAAAATCAATGCACAGTCTCAACGTTCCATCTTTCTTCTTCACGAATAGGACCGGGGCTCCCCATAGTGACACACTGGGGCAAATGTAACCTTTCTTCAGTAGCTCTTCAAGCTACAATTGCAACTCTTTCAGCTCTGGCATGCACATTCTATAAGGAGCCTTCGAAACTAAAGCTGCTCCAGGCATCAAATTTATAGAAAAATCGATGTCCCTCTTCGGAGGTAGTCCAGGTACCTCCTGAAATATGTCCTTGAATTCTTTGAGTACTTTGTGGTCTTCCAGATTCGATACTACATCTCGGGATGCTTCTTTCACCTAAGCTGCAAATAATTGACAGCCTTTCTGGTAACATTTCTTCAGTTGAATGGCTAAGATTTCCCTCACAACCACGGCTCTGGGAATTCCTTGGACTGTTACCTGATTTCCCTCCTCGTTCAGGCATGTAAACCTCTTGTTACAACAATCTAGAAGGGAATGGTGCTGGTCCAACCAGTCCATCCCAATTAAGCAATCGTATGAGCCTAAAGGCAAAATGTTCAATTCAGCCTTAGTGCTCATTCCTTTCATGTCCACTGAATAGGACTTAACCAATTCAATGACCTTCCTCTTGGTCCCTGTGGCCAACTACACTAACCAAGACTTCTCGTGTTTTCTTCTCGTTAGATGCAAACTTTCCACCACTCTAGGATCTACATAACTATGGCTAGCCCCTGAATCAATTAAAATAACAAGTGGTCGGTTTTTGATCGTACCTTCCACTTCAATCTTGTGCGATTGAAATTTTGCTTGCTTGTTGTCCAGGGCTGCATAGATCCTCGGCATTCTGCTGCCCATATCCTCCACTGTTTTAGCTTGCTGAACAGTATGGACAATTCTTTCTTTGTCTTTTCTGTGGGGGCAGTCTCTGTACCTATGATTCCCTTTACAACCCCAACACTCCATAGGTGGCGATCTTGGCACCTGCTCACTCCCTTCAACTTTCCTGGGCTCTCTAAAAGATGACTGTCCCCAAGGACTGTTTCTGAAAAATGAAGGCTTGTTTCCCTTCTGCCTCTGTTCCTTCTTAAACTTCCTCTGATCATTCTAAACCTTCCGAAGGATAGGCCTTTATCCTTGTTGTTCATACAAGCATTTTGCCTTTCTTATTGTTTCTTCCATGGTATTAGGATCATCATATTGAATCTTGTCACTCATGCAAGGTGGTAGTCCACTCAGATATCTTTGAATCTTGATAACCTCATCTTTGATGAATGGAACATACTTCATTAGTTCTAGGAAACTTTGTTCATACTCATCAATAGTCATGCTGCCTAGCTTGAGTTCAAAGAATTCCTTCATCTTTATGTCATAGTATATTTTATTCAGGTATTTCTTCTCAAAATACCTCTTGAATTCCTTCCAAGTGACCTCTTTCTCTCTAATGTGTTGCACCTACACAAACTGATCCCACCACATGGATGCTTTTCCTTTCAGTTGGTACATTGCAATTCTTCCTTCTGCATGGGCAGAATAATTTTGCAGTTGGAAGTATTTCTTCATTCCAAGCAACCAGGTCCCGGCATCTTCCTCCTTCTTATGTTCTCCATCGAATGTTGGAGGCTTAATCTTGTTCATCTCCCCTTTCAATTCCTCCTTTCCAGATTTTCGATGTTTTCTGGTGGGGGACAGGCTTGAACTACTGTGTGTCTTCCTGTCAGAATGTCTTTGGGAGTGACTAAGATGTTGGCTACCACTCCTCGACCTACTTCTTCTCCCATGGGTTCTACGACTCTTCGTCGTACTTGAGTCTCTTCCCTTCTCGAGTTTCCTCTCTATTCTTTCCAGGCTCTTTAAAAATTTTAAGTTTAATTGACCCTGTCGATCCCTGACTTTCATGAGCTTTCGACTATCAGCTCAGCAAGCCTTGGCCTCTCTTTGCAATCCTTCAATGATTTTCATTATGTGTCCTTCCTTATCCTTCTCTTTTCCATGCCCATTGGAGTTCGATCCTTCCACTCCCATATTGACATCCTTTCCTTCTCATTCATCTCCTGTTTCGGAAGCAATCATCACCTTTTCCCCTTCCATACTTGGCATTGGTTAGCTGGAATCTTGAGCTCCGTTGAACTCTGCACATGCACTGTGCAATTAAATTCAAAGTTTGTCAGGCCATTAAACCTTCAGGAACAATCCTCAACATTTATAAGCCAGTACGAACAAAAACAAACGACATTTCGATTCAAATAAGTTTTCTAAGCTCCCGTTCGGCTCTGCAATTTTTGGGTTTTTGAAACTTTCATTTTTGGCACTTTGGGATTTTGGGACTTCGGGTTTCAGGGTTTCGGCCCACGAGGATTTTAAAATTGCTTTCCTTTCCAAACCCCGACTTCTGAAATTCCGACTTACTTTATCCTCCGGGCCCACATAGCACAGTGGTCACCCACAACTACGGTGGCACGTGGTACGTTCATGAGGGTCCACGTCACTTTTAATGACGTCATCGGGTCCCACCTCTCTCGCCTCTCTTTTCAACCCACTGGCACGTGGTACATCTCCATGTGTCCACGTCCATTCCTTGAAAAATCCAACGGTAAGATCTTTCTCAGATCTACAGCATCAATCGCATCGCGCACTTTTAAGTGGAGTACAGGTGGTAGAGGGGGCCCCATTTCACACGCCACACTATTCCGGACCCCCCCCCCCCCATTAAAGGCAGAATGGAAAGGGGGGTCTGGAACTCACCTGAGCACCATTGATCAAGGTGAATTAATCTCAACCTTTCGAGAGTTGCACATCCAATTCTGGACCCCCCCCCCAACCGCTAAAGGTAGAACAGCAAGGGGGGCTCCGGAATGAAACCTCAGTCATAGATCTAGGCAGGTGGACTTTGGCCATCCAGATCTGCTCGTTACTTAACTTAATGCACAATCACGCCCTAGCTTAAAGCTGACATCTCTTCCTCACATCTAACAGTCGTCACAGACCCTGAGATCCTCCGAAAGAATCTCATCCGTTCATCGGGTTTATCATCACGAGAGTCCAAACTCTCGATCACGGGACTCCCAAAATATCGATCCCTGGTTTCTCGATGCAATTAATCTCTCGACATGTAACCTCCATCCATCGGATGGTTCAGATCTATCCTGGGGTTTTCACCATGAAAAATCCCGAGCCCTCGTCACCAGGATTCCCGATTTCGCGATTCCCAATTTCCCGAAATGGGTAATCTCATGACACGTGGCCTCCATCCTTCGGACGATTCAGATCTATTTTGGGATTCCCACCATGGAAAGTCCCGATCTCTTGTCATCAGGACTCCCAATATCGCAATTCTCGAACTCCTGAAATGGGAAATCTCACGACACGTGGCCCCCGTCATTCGGACGGTCTAGATCTATTTCAGGGCTTTCGTCCCTATTCACTGGGGTTTTAACCCTCGGATATCTCCTGACAGATCCAACGGCTGTCGGGTTTTCCAACTGAGATCTGACAGCTCAGACGGTTCCTAGCTAATTTGGGATTTCAAGTATCGCGATTTCCACACTCCTGTGCAATTTCCAAAGGGATTTTAACCCCGTGCACACTTTCCATATCTAACGGTCACAAGGGTTCACCTTCCCTCCTGAACAGATCCTAAAGCTCCTACACTTCTGGTGTGGAGTCCTCTCTCCCTGTGGACTTATACCACACTGATGGCGATTTCATAACCTCGCTATACCTCCTGAGCTTAAAAACTCGTCAAGTAACTCCTTGACACTTTGGAGCGAACCAGGGTCCGAAATTGGCCTTCCAGTCCCAATTTCCCTTCGCATTCTCGGTCCAAAGACCGCTCCACTAGCCCATCTAGGCTCAATGTCGAAACCTTGGCTCTGATACCAAACTGTAGCACACCTTTTCTACTACTTTGTTTAATCGCTCTGAAAAGGAAACTTTAACACCACACTATACAGAGGTTATACAATCCACATGCATTTAAGAAAATAAACACATTCAAGCTCAGAGTAAACATATTATCTACTGCTATAATTAAAAATCCATGGAATTTCATACTAACTCATATACATAGCGAAAATCATGATAACATAAGTAGTAGAGTCATGCAGAAACATGATTAAAACCTAATCAGATACTTATCTTTTAACAGTGGTAGATTCCACCAACCGAGTGCAGGCCTTCCATGAACCTCCCAGCCTTAGACCACACTGCTCATCGGCCCAGTCGTGGGTCACCCCTGAGCTGGGACTAAGCTCCACCCCAAGACAAGGAATCCTAGGCTAGGCTGAGGTTACAGGGAAAACAACACACAACCACAAGGAAGGGATTCTCTCCAAGGAACCTTCCATGCTCACTGCCCATAGACCCTCATTCCCCACATGCCTGTTCCACCCCAGAAGTATACACCTTCTCTGTCACCTGGATAGTCCTTCAGCTTCTAATCTCCCTTGCCTTGGGTTACAGGAACAGGCTGGATGGGAAGTCTCCAAGCTCTGTGGCAGCTACAGGGTTCCTTCCAGGAGTTCTCTCCTTCCTCTGCGCACTCTCTCACCTAGAGAGAGTCACTCACAGGCCAACAACATGTTCTACCAACCTCAATCACCTCTCTCACCTGGAGAGAGAATTGTACCACTGGCCAACAAGACCCCACGCAGTCCAGCACTGCGTGGTCACAACAACCCACAGGGAAAATAGACACGAGCTTTCCAATAGGTTCAACAATGGCAGGTCACTTCTTATTTCCCAATCTGCCAACAAAGGATAGACTCATGCTCTGGTTGTCAGGGACGCGTGACAAACAATCCATGTAGGGGTCAACGCAGGTTCGAACTGTTCAGACAAGGGATGTACCGGCTATCCCGTAACAAACACAGATACACGCCTTTTCGGTTCAGAGGATGCACGAGGGTTTCTCTGCAGGAGTCAGACCAGTTCACTTATTGTCGTCCCCCGGTTGAATGGAGGAGGAGGAGCCTTTCTCACGGCTCACCCTGGTCATTTATTCGCATGCATCAGGGTTGACACGTGTCACCCATGGAACTGCATGCATTCCACCAGCATGCATCACCCGTGTACGTCCTCCCTTGCCAAAACTTAGGATAAAACACAAAATGCACATGTCTTTTTTTTTTTTGGAACAATATTAAAATATTATTCCCAGGATTATCCCCCAAGCTCAACACTTAGCCCCTTTCCCACCTTCCATCCCCTAATTCCTTGCCCACTCTGTGGATGCTTAGTCCCCCTTCACTCATTCATCGTGGTCGGTCTGCACCTGGCGGTGTTTATATTTTATTAAATGTTCTACATACATACAAGTACGACAGCAGGCTCCTGGCCTTCAACACTTAGGCTCCCTGGCCTAACAAACACATAAGTCTCCAGCTTATAAGAACTCAGCTCACCAGCCTATAAATCATAACTACAATTCTTTTCAGAACATGTTTCACTACGGGGCTCGACCTTGGGGACACTACACAAGAACTGCGTAGTTGTCTCCATTCTGCAATATCTAACTAGTTCCACCTCTACACATGTTGTTAAGTAGTCTTTTGAAATAATTATTTATTCGGCTCTTGTTCTCCTCACTGTTGGATTAATCGATCTGATAAAATCCACTATCCATTTTTCAAACTCCTTTAATGTGAATTAAAGATTCAAAGGAATATCATCTCTTTGCAATGTTCTCCCTACTCTCTGACAAACATTGCAACTTTGACAATACTCCTTAGCATCCTTGTGGAGGGTATCCCACCATAGCCATGTGCACAAGATCTTATGTGATGTAACCTTTCCTTCACAATTTCCTCCTTCAATTCCAGAATGTTCCTCTGCTAGGATCATTTGTCTTTCAATTTCTAGCACACAACATCATAGTATCCCATTTATGCCTAACTTATATAATTTTCCTCCGATCAACTGATAATTCGTTGCTTTAACCACTGGTTGCTTCTTCTATGCTACTGTCATGTTGGATAGAGTCAATCCTATTTTGGATTCCAATATGAGATGGACTTCCTTCTTTTGTTGGAAATTACTAAAGATCTCTTTCTTTCCTTTTCCTTTCTCTGTATAGTGTGATCTGAAGTATTGCGTAGGGGTCACTTTCCTCAAATTCTCTATGATTCTCTTATTTCTCAGCCAGAGTCTCCCTCTTACTATACCTAAATATTTTCCCACAACACAATACTCAAATATCTTTGTCTGATTCAGTATACTCTCTTAGCATCCTCAGTCCATATGATTATCATTCATCATTTCCACTCTCAGACCGTCCTTCGGTCATCCCCCAACTCCCCTATGTGCGTGGAGGAACCTAATTTTCAGACTCTATCTTTATGAAAGCCTTATCGCATAGTAACATATTTACCCAATTATACAACACACTCAAATACATATTGCGTGGACCCTTGAAAAAGTGTTAGGGAGCTAACCTCCCTAACCCCTCACATAGGTAGAATAATATAATTCCATGTAATAAAGGCCAATATTAATAAGGCCTAGCAATAAGGAAGAATAAGTCAAATGTAAGAAGACCTAATAGAAGTTTCCACTTCTAGAAGGATCTTCCTCTAGATTGTTCTTTTGGATAGATAAAGTTAGTATAAATAGGAGTAGAGGGTATGAGAAGTTTGTCCTTGAGAATTATTGTAATAGAGCATTGTGTTGACGAAAATATATGAATTTATCTTACTCAAACATTTTCGAATCTTGCTTGGCTAAGGAAAGATAGTAGGGAATATTACCCTATATTTATAGCCTTGAAATGTGTTTCCTAATCCATGAGTATTAATTACAAGGCTTAGGATGACTTTTTTAAACAAAATATTATTGCAACATATAACATTTTTATGTAATTTTTGAATATAACAGATTGCAAAACTAAATGTGGAGATCAAAAGAAAAAATACCAAGTCATAGATTAACACAAATGAGACAGAATATCAATCATTTTATTTCATTCCAAGAAATCAAAAGTATCCTTCTCTTACAAAAATCCATGTGAGGGCATGGACCAAGGTCAAACTTGTTGGAAAATGTTTAACAGATAGCGTATGCTTGTCATTGATGGAAAGTACAACAGTGAAGATGGCAGGATCAGAATGTGCATCGATGGACAAACAGGAACAATGTAGGATCAGGAGGAATTAGTGCAGAGTCGAAATTCTTCCAAGTAAGAAGGATGTGTAAACTTGGAGGAGAAGCGTCGCTGATCGTTGGATCCCATCCAAAATTCCCGACAGCATGAGGGTCGTTAGATCTGAATAAAAACAAGAAGAGTGTGCGCTGAAGAGAAGGATAGATCTCAGGCGTTAGATCTGAGCGAACTCGGAAACTCCTGAGTGGAAGAGCCGAGGATTTGGTGTTAAAGGTCACGAAGCAGCGAAGTGGCGAGAAGAACAGGACCGTCCATCTGTGAAGGACGCGTGGCAGAGATCGGAGAGATCTCATGAACTCGGGGGTTCACAGGATAAAGGCCCAAGTATTGGGTGTTCAAAGTCGCGAGGCACGAGGACGCGAGGCGACGAAGTGGCGAGAGGTTTATTGCCGTCCATCTGGTGGGACAGGTGGCAAGAGATTGAGAGATCTCGTGAACTCGGGAGTTCGCAGGTTGAGAGTCCAAACATTGGGTACTCCAAGTCGCGAGGTCACGAGGTAGGGAGAGAAGGACAGTCGTTAGATATGGATCACAGGACGACCATTGGATCTGCGTGGGGGATCACACGTGGCGAAATATCATCATCTCGCTGACTGGAAAGTCAAAGGAACAGCGAGATGCAAGATCGTGATTTAATCGTGGTCTGTTGGATCAAGAGGACACATGGCAAAAGATCGTCATCTTGCTGACTGGAAAGTCAAAGGAACAGCGAAGATGCGAGATCACAATTTAATCAAGGATCGTTGGATCAAGAGGACACGTGGCAAAATATCAGAGCACCATAAAGCTCCATCTCGGAGTTTCTCCTATCGCGACTTGGAGTGACGAAAATCTCCATCTTAGGATCAGCGAGACGCGAGATCACGAAAATATCTTGACCTTCTATACACCAAAAGATGTGGACCATTGATCTAAGCTCCATCTCGGAGTCTTGCCTATCGCGACTTGGAGTAACGAAAATCTCCAACGAAGGAACAGCGAGATGCGAGATCACGATGAGATCAGGACCGTTGATTCACCAAGATCATGAACTGTCGATCAAGGTCGATGAAGATCAAGAGTTCGATTGTCTCAGAGAAGATGAAGATTCTTAAACTGCCACAGAGACTGAGGAATCTCAGCATAATATACAGTGATGCTGGACACGCGGGGTGAACCACCAGAGAAGTTGAAGAGTCACGATGATAATCAGATAGAGCACTCGAGAGGTGGAGGATAACGGTGCAAAGTTAGCATGCAGAGGCATTGCGAACACTGCGTGCACAAGGTGCACAGAAGCTATAAATACACGAAACAAAGAAGAGATGGGGCGTTGTCGCTGTTAGAGGTTGTTGTGAGTGTTGTTGGTAAAAGTGATTCATGTGTGAAGAAGGAGGAGAGTGCAACAGCTGAATAGCACAGAAGAGGAACTGTGCAGAGAATGGAGATGGAGTACAGAGCATAAAAATCAGAAGACCAGACAACGCAAGTGATGTGAGAAGAAAGGCAATGAGGTAGACAGAGCAATGAAATGCAGCAGAACAGTGATAAGTCGGTGTCTCAGCAAAGAGTTTAAAAGAAGAATAATTGTTTAAGCACGGTAACAACTGATTCACCCCCCCCCTCTCAGTTGTCCAACATTTGGTATCAGAGCCGACCCCTTTTATCTAAGGGTAGATCCTAGAGCTTAAACATGTCAAGCCATGAAGGAAACTCAACC
>ML782548.1:2324879-2351023 GCA_009831015.1 Picea engelmannii | reverse complement strand
GTTAAAGGTCGTGAGGCGCGAGGTCGCGAAGCAGTGAAGTGGCGAGAAGATCAGGACCGTCCATCTATGAAGGACGCATGATAGAGATCGGAGAGATCTCGCGAACTCGAGGGTTCGTAGGATAAAGGCCCAAGTATTGGGTGTTCAAAGTCACGAGGCGCGAGGACGCGAGGCGGCGAAGTGGCGAGAGGTTTATAGCCGTCCATCTGGGGGGACAGGTGGCGAGAGATCGAGAGATCTCGCGAACTCGGGAGTTCGCAGGTTGAGAGTCCAAACATTGGGTACTCCAATTCGTGAGGTCGCGAGGTAGCGAGAGAAGGACAGTCGTCGGATCCGGATCATAGGAGGACCATTGGATCTGCATGGGGGATCACACGTGGCGAAAGATCGTCATCTCGCTGACTGGAAAGTCAAAGGAACAGCGAGATGCGAGATCACGATTTAATCGTGGTCCGTTGGATCAAGAGGACACATGGCGAAAGATCGTCATCTCGCTGACTGGAAAGTCAAAGGAACAGCGAAGATGCGAGATCGTGATTTAATCAAGGATCGTTGGATCAAGAGGACGTGTGGCGAAATATCAGAGCACCATAAAAATCCATCTCAGAGTTTCGCCTATCGCGACTTGGAGTGACAAAAATCTCCATCTTAGGATCAGTTAGATGCAAGATCACGAAAATATCCTGACTGTCTATACACCAAAAGATGTGGACCGTTGATCTGAGCTCCATCTCGGAGTCTTGCCTATCGCAACTTGGAGTAACGAAAATCTCCAACGAAGGAACAATGAGATGCGAGATCACGATGAGATCAGGACCGTTGATTCACCAAGATCATGAACCGTCGATCAGGGTCGATGAAGATCAAGAGTTTGACTGTCTCAGAGAAGACGAAGAGTCTTAAACTACCAAAGAGACTGAGGAATCTCATCATAACATACAGTGATTCTGGACATGCGGGAAGAACCAACAGAGAAGCTGAAGAGTCACGATGATAATCAGACAGAGCACTCGAGAGGTGGAGGATAACGGTGCAGAGTCATCATGCAGAGGCATTGTGAACACTGCATGCACAAGGTGCACAGAAGCTATAAATACACGGAACAGAGAAGAGATGGGGCGTTTTTGTTGTTAGAGGTTGTTGTGAGTGTTGTTGGTAAAAGTGATTCAGGTGTGAAGAAGGAGGAGAGTGCAGCAGCTAAATAGCATAGAAGAGGAACTGTGTAGAGAATGGAGATGGCACACAGAGCATAAAAAGTAGAAGACCAGACAATGCAAGTGATGTGAGCAGAAAGGCAATGAGGTAGACAGAGCAATGAAATACAGCAGAACAATGATAAGTCGGTGTCTCAGCAAAGAGTTTAAAAGAAGCATAATTGTTTAAGCACGGTAACAACTGATTCACCCCCCCCCTCTCAGTTGTCCAACAAAACTTAGAAATCCCCGATGAAAACCATACAAAGGGACTCTGACAAGAAGTAAAAACTGAACTTTAAAATTTGGATCAGCTTTCCACAGACTACTGCCCACTTTACTCTTCACAATATCCTTTATCAGTCATGAAACTCAATTCATAAATAGACAAGTCTACACATACTTTCAAAGATAGATCAACACCTCTGAAACAAGCATCTAAATGATATGGTTTAGCTTTGAACCTTGTTGTCTACAATAGGACCCTGCTGTCAAAAAGAGAATTAGGATTTTAATGAATTGAAGAACGAATGAAAACTGAACTATCTCAATAAAAATCAAGAGCAAAACTTATTATGCTTTCTCATTCTATTCTCCTCTTGTTCTTCCTTTTCATTTTTCTTTTATGCATTCCAAATTAGTTGAAGTAGTTCAACTACCTCATTTAGTTAAGTTAACTAAAGCTTAACTAATCTTTAGTTTAGGAGAAAAAATAATAATAATAATAATTAAGGGTCTTTTATTAAATAATAACTAGTAGGTGGGACCCCTTGTGACTCCCTTTTATTCTTTTAACGAAAATAAACATAATTAGACAATCAATCATACACATGCCTCCTTGTGGCTCCCATAATTTTTCCCACAATTTGACATTTAAATATCAGAGATATTTCAAATTATATCCAAACATGTAAATATCCACAATATCCAAAAATAGTTTGTTGTCCAAAACCTTCAGCAGTCCATTATCCTCAACAAATCAATTATAAACATATAATCAAAAACCATATTTGCCACCTTGAGAGGCAATTTTTCATTTGTTGTTGTTGTCCCCTTTGGACTTCCCTGAAATAGCCTTAGGTTGAGTGGAACCTTGAGGCTTGATCTCACTAATGACATGGGAGAAGGCATCCCTCAAGTGCATATGGGAGGATACTGACTTGGTTGAGTCACTTGAAGGGGAGGAGGGAGCAGCAGCAATTTTTCCTTTGCCATGCACATGGTGAGCCTCGGTTTTGAGTTGTTTTCTTGCATGGGAGGACTGTACAGTTGAGTGTGGAGGAGAAATATCAACATTTGGGTTTACGAGTGGAGGAGGAGGAGGTAATGACAAGTTTGGCCAACCACAATGATGGGATACTATTGGGTGAACAATCTCCTGCCATCCATCATTCTCAGGAACTTTAGGTTGCAAAGATACATGGGCAGACACGGGGATACCAAGAACATTTTAGGGATGGAAGGGAGGCCTCTCTGGTCTAGGCTAGATTATCCCTTGGCTAGATTATCCCTTGCCCAATCCAATTGAAAAATCTATCTTGAAAGAGCTGGTTTAACTCTTGAAGATAGGCATCAAAATGTATTGATAATTTGGGCCTTCTAGGCCCTTTGTTCCATTTTCCTATGCCCCTATTGTTTCGGCCATGACTTCCTCTGTTGAAGAATCTCATCCTGTATGCAGCAATTATTAGCAACTAGCTCTTAAAATACCATACATGACATTCTCTTAATATGAAAGAAAGTTTGGCTTAGCAATTAACATCAGGCCCATGCAATCCAATCCATAAAATTTATTTAATAATTGTCAAATGAGCAGGGAGTGAAATAGGGTTCATGGGATATATGGGGGGATTGTAATGAGTGAAAAAGTGATATCATAACAAGGAGTAAGAACACGATTATTGCTCGACAATTCATTAAATAACTAATTGTGCAACAATACCAAAACATATCAGTTGTCATATATCTTTGTATAATTTGTTATCACTGTCATACATAATTTTAATTTAATTTTAGTGAACAGGGTGTGCAAAATGAATTTGGGATCGTGGTGGGATTTATAACGAGTGAAAAAGTGAGAAAATGAGAGGGAATTATATGGATATTGTTCATAAAATAAATTAAATCAATCAACTATCATAACTATGTTTTAAATCCAATCCAAAAAGCATCCACTTCCAAGACCAAAACATTAATTGTTCCTCAATTGCATACAAATTGCTTGTTGTCTCAATAAAACAATTTAATTTCCCATAGTTCTTCAATTTATAACACTCTGTGTATTATGACTTATGCAACATTTCCAATTCAACAGTAACAATATAACCATTCGAACCATAGTACTGCATGTGCTAATGTTGATCTCTTATTTTAAAATAAACAAAATATGCACAGTGATCCCTGTTATCTATGTCCAACATTCATCTTTGGTAATCAATAATACACCCAGGATAAGAAATCAACAGTCACTATCATCTAAAAAAAATCAATCCCGATTTAATTAGCCACAGGTCCCTTTTTAAATCTGGACAGAACCAAAGTATGTTTAATGAATCTATCATACACACAGGTCTTCGACAATGTAATTGACATAATCTCTATTTGACCACAAAAGTCAACCCAAAATATCTAGCCCTGAGATTGATATATGTGCACCTTAATATGTACAGACTTCCTTTTAAAACAATCATAATATGCACAGTGATTCCCATAAGATGTATGAAGAGAACAGAACCATATTGACACACAGGTATCCCTTTTAAACTTTGACAAAATCATGATCGTGTTTGGTGAAACAATCACTCACACATGTGTCTTTGAAACTTTAAATGTAAGCATGATCATTCTAGGATTTTTTGGCACAGGGGCAGACCCAGGGTTCAACGCTCAAGAGCGCACCAACAAAACTCTAACTACCAGCCCTTTCTGCAACACCTGTGAAGCAGATGAAGTCTCACCCGAGGTAGAGGCAGGGGTGGTTGTAGGACTCAGATGTCTGCAACCTTAGCTGGGACACTAATTAGTGATTATATCTTTTATAGGGCACTTAGCATAGATCCTTCATCAATATTTAACTCGTCTGGTACTTCATAGATAGCACAGAGCATCGCAGTGAATACTTATACTAAAGATGATTTAGTACTTAGCCACAAAAATATAGGTTAGATTCAACAGATCAAGCACTAAGCATATTATATATTAGATCTAACGTTCATTCATATATCATCAACACCGAGCATAACTAGATCTACTTAATCACACCAAGCACTTAGACAAGAAAGAGATAAACACATTAGATCGAAGCATAAAGCACTATACACACAGTTACTGTGGTTCACCCCCACCCTAGGGCTATTTCCACAAAGTCTTCTTTATATTATCTCAGTCAAGCAGTTACAGCACAGAGCTTCAGTGACCCTTACTTCGCACAGGACGGAAGATCTGCACAGCTCGCTAGATCCTTCCTCCTTGCTCTTCAACACAAGACTACAACAACTTGCACTTAGATTTATGATCTCATGCACAAAGCACTCTAAGATACATCCAATCACACAGATCCAGTTACTAGCACTAATCTTTTAGTTATACATCACATAGATGTCTACATTACTATCATTCTCCTCTATTTACATTGCCTATTTATAGATTACAAAATGGACCTAAGCGTGGGTAAACCCACGGGCCGACATCCCTTTCCCATTACATCAACCCAAAACCCTAAAATGGACCCAAAAATAGGTCTTGCTTCCTTACTTTCCACTTCACGTTGCGCTCCTTCCTTGGCAAGTTGTCGCATTCCCAAAAGTGGTCAAATATGACCAAGTATTCTCCAAAACTTGGTCAAGGGCCAACAGGCCCCCAACACTCACCTGTGACTCATCCCGAGTCACTCGGGTCTGACCAATTCCGCTTCGAATGCCTCGAGCTTGGCTCGAGCTACTTTGACCTGCTGCAGTGTGACAGCCTCTTGTTCAGTAAATTCCTGGATTATTGTGTCACTGAGCGGTCCTTCTAGGCGTTGTTCTGCAGTGATGACACCTTGCTCGAGTTCATCTCCCTAGCTTTCAAGTTTAGAAAACTGTTGGCATGCCTTCTCTTGGAGTGGTTGTAGTTGTTGAGAGACTTCCATTACTTTACTTTGCAGCATGTGTACTTATTGTTGGGTTGTGCGTTGTTCTTTGAACCTCTTCATTCTTTCAACTGGGGTCACGGACTTCAGATACGCTTGTAGCACATCTGCATGTTTCTTTTCTTCTTGGATCTGTGCCTCCAATGTCTACAATTCTAGATTCTCTGTGAGGGTTTCATAAGTCTGGGCGCTTCTAGTGCTTAGCTACCTACATTCTGAAGCCAAGGTTTTTAATCAGTCAACTGCGCTTCGAGCAATGGCCTCTCTTAGATCTCTTATCTCTTGGGGTGTCTCAGGCACGGTGCGAAGCTCCAGATATGTGATGCGTTTTTGAAGTTGTTGGATTATTTCTTCCAGTTGGGTCACCTATTGTGGGAGACGATCTTCCATCTTCACTTCTATGATCGTCATAGAGCACAGTGCTTTGTGAACTCTTTCTTATATTTCAAGTTTCTCTGTTGTAACTGTTCTTTTTCCTCCTCCCACTTTTCTTGTAAGGAAAGATGCTCCTGTTATGCCTTCCTCCATTATTCTCCATGTGCGCTCTATTCTTGCACCAAAGCCTGGGTGGCTTGCGTTATGTCTTCTTGAGCTCGTCGAAGGCAAGCTTTGACTTTCTCGGTGATCTAGCATAATTGAGTGGGCTCATTGTTTGTTCCTGGTATTTCCGTTGTTAAGGGAGCTATAGAAACTGCTTGGCTGGATCGGAGTGCCTACTGCACTTCTTTGAGTTTGCCCGTGATCCGACGAAATAGCTCCTCCTGCTTTGCTTCTTGCTTTTCTGCAAGCTCTAGTGAAACATCATTCAGTGCAGCAATTAAGAAGTCAAAATCATCCGAGGTAAGCGTAGTTTTAAGCGTGGTCCGAGTGGCCTTAGCTTTATTTCGAGATGAGGGATTGGGTGGGGTAATCTTCCTTTTCTTGGATGGATCTTCCTTATCTCTAGGCAGAGTAACCTCGCCTTTGTTCTACTCAACTTTTGTGCCCCCTAGTTATTTGTCATCACCTCCCTTCATAGGTGAGAGCAAAGCAGTCTTGGTGGATGTGTTCTGGATATATTGAACTTCCACATCCTTCTTAGTCTTGTGCGGGCCTGGTGTATCCGGCATAGCTTCAGGGATATCTACATCAGACATCTCTGTGGGGTCTATTGTAACAAGGAGGTCTGCCGACCATTCCTTGGTAATCTCCTCCAAGTCATCTTTTGTCATCTTGTAATATGACTGGAGTTGTTGTTTGTGCTCATCTGTGCGCGATGTGATGTAGGTGAAGTGACGATCTACGTTGAATTTCATCAAAGGTCTAAACCTATGAAGCGTGTTGGGTGTGATGTGCAGTGTAGACTAAATGGAATTCTTCAACTGAGTGTAGTAAGTGTGGAAGATTTCATTGGACTTCCATTGTTTTTTCATGTCACTGGAGTACCACAGCGTACAGAACTTCGCGGCCAATGGTTCGAAGGGTTCGATCTCCAAAAAAGTGGCTACCTCGGGCAGTTCCCAAGCAATGAAAGCGATGAGTATGAGAAACTAGATAAATTGGAACTCATACCCTTGGTCCTATGCTTGTCTACAGTCAATCTCTAGCTAATTTATAAGGTATTTTTCCCAGTTCATTTGTAGTCCCTCCGCGCACTTCCCTACGAGGTCAACTACAAATCCAGTCACCTGTGTACGTCTATTTTTTCGGACTAACTTTCCTGCGATTAGCTGGAAACCAAAGCACACAGTTGCATTCTCAATGGAGGCTACCTTGTAACCTCACGTGACTTTCTCCATATCACCATATGTGTCTTTTATTCATTGAGCGAGAGCACGATCTGCGGTCTTTACAGGATAAAAGTCCTGCAGGTCAGGGCCCTGCATGCTTAGCCCAGTGATCTGATTGATCAGAATCGGATCCACAGTGATGCGGTGGTCCAACCATATGTATCCTCCATGGTAGCAGGAAAACAACAGTCTAACGCATGCATTTACTTCCCGATGCCTCCCAAAATGTGGAATCTTCATTACGTTGAGGAGGGTTGACTATGCAAGTTTATGGGTCCATTGTTGTGGTACAATCTTTCGATTCTTTCCTTTTGTAATATTCAAGTACTTGTGTGGGGCTATCATACTGTAAACCTTGTGATCTCCAAGGTTAAAATCACTAAATTTCAGCGCGGTGAGCTTCTCCTGGTCAGCATGAACTGTGCGCACCCCTTTCGGGAGGTACGGAGTGACTACAACATTGTCAAAGTCTCTGGGTACAGTTTCTCGATTCACTGTTCCTCTTAGTGGTGGTATATATTTAGGCAAGATGCTTGGGATCATCTTCACAGTGGCAAAGTCATTTCCAAGCTTAGATCATCTTTTTGAAGGCGGTCGGGATGGTCATGCTCGAGCAGTGGAGGGGGAAGCTGGCAGTGCGCCCAAGGATGATGCATGTACACCTATAGACATTCTGCATTCTGACATGACTCTCTCAGTCATTAAATCAATTAGAACTTCTTCAACAACTTTCTCAGCAGCGCTGAGCTTGTTCGACATACAAACTTGGGTCAGTTGGCTCAGGTGCAAAAGGAATTTAGAGACTACAGTGAATAGTAAGGCAATGATCTCAGGGTAAGTAAATCTCAAGGTTTGCGCTCAAATTCTCAGTTAGAAAAATGTATTCTCTGTGCATGGCATGATGGGTTAAGTAGGAAATCTCAGCAATGGTCTGCTTACAACGGACGTGGGGCCTTCATTAACTCTGTTCTATTTGTTTTGGTGCTATCCAACGGTCTAGTGGTAACCCATAACTGCTTTTCAATCCATTCAGAGCGGCAGTCGAATGGGTATATCGGTTCCAACAGCTATATTGTTTCGTCATGGAAAAGTACTCTATGTCGTTGTTCTGATATCTTGGTGAAGCTCCAATTTTGCAATTCTTCTTGCTGCGAAGTGTCCTCTAGAACCTCTTGTAATCTTACAGTATTAGCCCTTTTCTTTCCTAACTTCCTAGCCCTCTTCCCCGTGAGCTTTGTCTCAGTAATTCTTTTACCATTCTGATGTTTATCTTCTGTGGTCTTAGTTACTTCGCATTGTTGAGAGTCTTTCCTAGGGTTCCTTGATAAGACTTCTTCTATATCAAAAATAGGTAACTCGATCTTCTGTGGATCCTCAAGTGTTCTCTTAGCTTTGACGGGGTTGCTAATATAAATATCTGCGATTTTCTCTTTTGTTCTTCAATCAAGTGCGCGATCCTTCTAGTCATAAAGTCTTTTAACTCTTGCTTCTTCTGTTCCAAAACTTTTTCTTCCTCTTTTCGTCTGGCTTGTTCTCTATAAATCCAAGGTTTTCCTATGAGCATGGTAAATGGGGCGCTGTCTTCAACAAATTTAATGATCTCAAAGTCTTCCTCTGTCGAATTTCCATTGACAGACATAGGTATATGGGCGAGCCTTCCACATAGGTTTACTATCTTTCCTCTGAAGAAACGTGTTCCTCCTAGGGAAGGGATCATGGCAGGCTTTCCTATAGCTTCCCAAGTTCTTTCTGGCATAATGTTCACTTATGTTTCTTCATCAAGAGTACAGTCAATATCAAAGTCCCCTATTCTTTCTTCGATTTTCTCCTTTTCTTTGAAGATCTCTGATAGCCTAACATTTCGGTGTTCATTCAAGGTATCTTTCATCTGTAGAAATATCTTTTCTGATTCTTTCTGGGTTTTTGTGATAATCTTGGTCTCTTGATCTCCTTCAGGGTTTGCTTGCTCCATATTCAGCTTCTCAATCCTAACAATCATTCTAGGGCAATCCAATAATTCATGGTCCATAGCCTTACAACAGAGGCAACTAGGTCTTCTCCCAGGGCAGTCCTTAGCAAGATGTCCTGGTCTTCTACAACTATAACAGAGGTTTAATCTCTCTTTCGTTTAGATGTTCCCCAACTCCTTCTGTACTGCGCACCAAGATCATGGTGGCTAGCCTGCAAAAAACTCTTTCTAGGATCCTACATCCACTTGTTAGTCTAGACATTCCTTCGATGCATAGGTATAACATATCTATCACTATACTTATCAGATCTATTCATATCAAATTTTATTTCATCTATTAATGCCCTAGTTTTGAAGCTAGAACAGAATCTATCAAACATACCTAGATCCATGCTTTAGAAACAAAAAAATTCACTTATCTTACTTCTACAGAGAACAAAGCTTCCAAGTCTAAGAACTTTTGACTATTCTTACCGTTATCAGAGCACAAAGCTTATAGATCTTACCTCTTTTCTACAGATCTGACCTTTTCCCTTCAGATATGACCTCTTTTTCTGCAGATCTAACCTTTTTCCCTTCATATATGACCTCTTTTTCTCGGCACAAAGCTTTGTAGGTCAAGTAGAATACTGCACACTAGGGCAAGAGATCTATGCACAGAGCTTAGTTTGCACAAAGATTTTTCTTCTTTTGTTCCCAGCAATCACAGTTTTGGTCCTGGCAATGGAATCATTTGTTGGCACAGGGGCAGACCCAGGGTTCAACGCTCAAGAGCGCACCAACAAAACCCTAACTATCGTCCCTTTCGGCAACACTTGCAAAGCAGATGAAGTCTCACCCGAGGTAGAGGCAGGGGTGGTTGCAGGACTCAAATGTCTGCAACCTTAGCTGGGACACTGATCTGTGATTATATCTTTTACAAGGCACTTAGCATAGATCCTTCATCAATATTTAACATGTCTGGTACTTCATAGATAGCACAGAGCATTGTAGTGAATACTTATACTAAAGATGATTCAGTACTTAGCCACAGAAATATAGCTTAGATTCAACAGATCAAGCACTAAGCATCTTATATATTAGATCTAACGTTCATTCATATATCATCAGCACAGAGCATAACTAGATCTACTTAATCACATCAAGAACTTAGCCAAGAAAGAGATAAACACATTAGATCGAAGCACAAAGCACTATACACACAGTTACCATGGTTCACCCCCACCCTGGGGCTACGTCCACAAAGTCTTCTTTATATTATCTCAGTCAAGAAGTTACAGCACAGAGCTTCAGTGACCCGAACTTCACACAGGACAGAAGATCTGTGCAGCTCGCTAGATCCTTCCTCCTTTATCTTCAGCACAAGACTACAACAACTTGCACTTAGCTTTCCGATCTCATGCACAGAGCACTCTAAGATACATCCGATCACACAAATCCATTTACTAGCACTAAGATTTCAGTTATACATCACATAGATGTCTACATTACTATCATTATCCTCTATTTACATTGCCTATTTATAGATTACAAAATGGGCCTAAGCGTGGGTAAACCCACAGGCCAACATCCCTTTCCCATTACATCAACCCAAAACCCTAAAATGGACCCAAAAATAGGTCTTGCTTCCTTACTTTCTGCTTCACGTTGCACTCCTTCCTTAGCAAGTTGTCGCAGTCCCAAAAATGGTCAAGGGCCAACTGGATTTAACATGGTAAGAAATACCATAATCGACTAGAAGGAAATCTCTCAGGCTATAGATAAACATAATTTTCTTTTTATTCAAAAAAATTCATCACAGAGAGGAAACACAGAGATTCGGCCAAGAGATGGTCTTTGAAGTGAGAGATCGCATGCCTTTATAATTACCACAATCATTAAACTGATAGCCCAAAATATTGACAGACCCGAGAAGGTGCCCGAGGAAGATAGAAGCAAGTCAGACTCCAAGTCGGCTCTTTATAATTTAAATGCAGAGAGGTAACGAAAGTCTGTTTGAACTTTAGAAAAAACACAAAGATCTCATAACATTTATATCCTCAAGAATTTATCACCGAGAAGAAACCACGGGTAATGAATATAATCTTGGAAGAGCCAAGATCCATGCTCTTTTAAAACACCACAATCTTTCAACTTATAACCCCAAGATCTTGACATAACCCTACTAGAATGCTCGAGTGAAAACAAGGAAATTCGAGCTCATCAACCCAAGCACACACAGATTCCTCTAAAACTTTATTGTAGAGAGGAAACGAGGGTTAATTTAAATAATGAAGGATACTCGAAAACACAGAGAGACTGTGTCTTTTTCCAACACCTGGGAGGTCGATAATTTTTGAAAAACAATTGACAGTGAGGCTTCGCAACATAATAGTCGGTCATTATAGCAGAGATGAGAGGAGCATGTGTTTAAAACTCTCGTGAAAATAATGCAAGAGCGCAACTTGTATCCATTCGATACATACATGGGCCTCTATTAAACACTCTGGACAAAACAATATTGGATTGCGGAGAGATTCTGGTGGAATGACAGTAAATAACAATCCATACAAACAATAGCTTAGGGTTTATCCAAAAAGAACCACACCACTGTTGACAACTGCATTTCAATTTGGATAAAGAATCACAACAACGACCGAGAGGGGAAAAGGTTGGCAATAAATGATACACAGACTGGTGGTTAAAACCCCTCAACAATAAAAATTATAGCTCTTTGCAACACTATTATCATTTTTCACAGAGAATCATCATAAAAAACCAAGGTGACTAAGTCAATAACCAATGAGAAGACTTTACAATCAATAACACCCATTACTTTGCTTAAAAATGCCAACATTCCGCATTAATCACAGAGAACCCATAACACAATATTGACACTCGGTCAAAAAATCAAGAAAACAAAGAACCCATGCAATCCTGAGCCACCATTTAATTCATAATATAGAGATTCCATCATGGATCGAAAGAAAAGAGACATACCTATGTAAAATTGCCTCAATGAAGAGTTGGCTTGATTTTTCCCTTTCGAAACTTGAAATCGTGGAACTTCCACAACCAACAGAGCAACAATGAAACTATGCTAGGGTGACAGGCTCAACGGAGGTTTGGAGTGATGTGCAGTAAATGCACGTCACTTCCTCACCTAGCCCTATTCAATTCTATGTACGAGCGAGCCCACTAACATAACATCCACCATTAAAATCAGACCATAACCATTGCATAATTCAATGCCATATCTATTGTATAGATCTGATGCCATATCCATTGTATAGTGTGCCACCCAAAACATGTCACCATAATAACATATGTTAACGTTACCATATTTTCTTCCATATAGTCTTTTAAACAAAATCGCATAGTATAGCAGCTAGGTCCACCACTTGTATCAATTTATACATTCATTTAAAGTTTATATGTAATCTTTTACCATGGCCTTAGGACTTGTCCATAGTTCCTTCCCTTTTTGTTTCAAGCTAGCTCCCATTTAATTATAATCATATATGGATAATTAATCAATGATATAACATATCATAACATAATACCTGTAAACAATATAATTCTCATAACCATAGAACTGCCTTGTATCGCAAGTAAATATTAACAACATTTAGCAACAATGCATCGACCAACCATCTGTCATATCAAATGAAACCAAGACTGCATCATCAAATGTATAGGACTGCGTAGGAAACATCATAACATCATAAACATATAAGCGTAATGTGTCTATCGTTGTGACTATTAGTCTACAAGGGAGTCCCACCTACTAGTTAAATATTATTATCATAATAAATAATAGTGCTTAGCAATCCTTTGCGGGCAGAATTCATCATTGTGATTTTAATCGTCAACACATTGCTCTGCTGGAGGTTTCCCCCTCCAAGAGGAAAGTGAAAATTCTTTCCTATCAATAAAGGTATTATTTTCGTGTTGTAGCTTCATCTATTTTGTTGTTTTGTTGTTATTCTCTGTAATATTTCTATTTCATGCTATTATAATAGATTTTGTACCTTAAAAGTGGTATCAGAGCACTTTCCTTGGCAGAACATTGTGGGTTAATTTTTTTTCAGGGTAGAAACATATCCCAGCATCTTAAATCTACAAAGATTTGTCATTCAGCACATAATTCCACGGTCGGGGAAGCATAAGCACACATTGTTGACCACCCTTGTAACCCCAGTTGGTACCCCTTCGAGTGGTATCACATAAGACAACACTTGTATACGAATCGACCTTGATCTCCTGAAGCCCTTCGTAGATAAATTGATCAACCACCTGACTGCTATAGTTCCACCAATAACAACACTCAAGAAGATACTCTCTAGTACCTGGGTAGTAAAGCTAAGGGCATGGTCTAGTATCCTTAGTTGGTGCCCTGAGATATTGGGCTGAGTACTACTGTTGGACCCCACACACATATCAGAGAGTTATAGCACAGGGAAAAATCCTTGTCTCTAGAAACCCTGAATACCCTAACCCTTGGGATGGAAACAGCAACAGAACAGACAATATATATTGTTGTGCAACATTTCTTCCTACATCCTGGTTGAGAAATTACTACACATTTCTTCCTGTTAATAATTTGGGCATTTCAACACTGCAATATTCTTCATATCGGAGTATAAATCTGTAGGAGTAAAAAAAAGAGTAGTATCCCATTGGATTCCTCTCTACACCTTGATTCCAATGGTACCTATCATTTTTAACACAATTTTTTTTGTCATCCCGACCCCTTTTCTGGCACCCTTATTTGTCATGTATCCCATTAGATTCCCCTTTTTTCCCTGATCACAATGGTACCTATCATTTGACACCCTTCTTCTCAGTGGTCCCACCCACCCCTTCTGACCCCCTGTGTTCCCCCTATCCCATTTTCTTGCCCATTTTTCCAAATGGCCAACACTCGATCCCAAGAACTCAATACATTGGTTGTTGACAACCTATGTAACAATGAATACATCAAGAATATAAATTCAAACCTTATCTTGAAATCAATTATTCTATTCAAACCCTCCAGGACCAATGTGCCCACCTCAAAGACCTCAAAGCCACACTTCACCACTTCATGGGTCATTCCCTGAACCCCTCATCTTCTGAACGAGCATCCTATCAGGATGACCATGACTCTTCCCATTACCAAGGTCCTCATACTACCCACATTTCTTGAGACCTCCACCCTCCCATAATTGAAGTGAGAAAATTTGATGGCTTAGATCCCACAGGATGGGTAACCCAAATGGAACATTATTTCTCTTTGCATGGAATTACTGATGATTTATCCAAGCTTTGTTATGATATCCTCCATATAGATCTATAATGATGGAAATGGTGGAAATGATGAAAAAAGGATCGCAAAGGGTATGTTGGTTGGACACAGTTTGTGGCAGAGCTTTATGACCACTTTGACTCTTAAACCCACCATTTAGGTCATTTGACCAAGTTGAAGTTGTATGGGACAGTGGAAGACTTTATTACTACATTATAGCACTTGAATTTCAAAATGGAGGGCATCTCAGATGCTTTCTTCAGGGAATGCTTTATCAGTGGCCTAAAATATGAAATACGTTCCCATGTTCTCATGGCACACCCCCAGACTTGGTTGGAAGCTTTTCAATGAGCCAAGGAAGCACAACATATTGTCTCCTTCCAGATATGCAAACCATCCTTTCCTCCTCTCCCTAAAACCACCAATTTTTCCCCTCCTACAACTCCCCTCAAGATCCAAACATTAACCAAGGTTGAAATGTTGAACGTCAACTGAAGGGCCTTTTTTATAATTGTGATGAAAAATGTTTTCTAGGGCACAAGTGTAAGGAACATAATATTTTTATGAATGTGATTGAGGATATTTTTGAATACGATGTCGTTGTTTCATCTGTGGAGGAACTACCACTACCCTTTGATCTGATCCCACCCTCTGATCCACTAGAAGTTGACCCGGTGATTTCACTTAATGCCCTTACTGGCTTCTTTGCTCCCCAAACTCTCAAATTAATTGGTTATATTAAAAGTAGGAAAGTCATCATCCTTGTGGACAGTGGTACCACCCACAATTTTATTCATCACCTCATTTCCCAAGAAGTCAATTGTTACCTCTGTGTCATCAATAATTTTCAAATCATGATTTCCAATGAAGGTTCCATGAAAGTGGGGGACGATGTGAAAATGTGTGGCTCTAAATTGGTCGGTATCACCTAAAATTTCATATGTTTTTTATAGACATGGGTGATTGTGACACTATTCTCGGTGTCAAATGGTTACGTGCTCTCCACCCCATTCTCATGGATTTTAAGGACTTAACCATGCAATTCCAACAGAAGGGACAACAATATAAGTTCCAAGGCATCACAATAGTATCCCCTGAGATCATCAGTTCCCATTGCATAGAAAAGCTCCTAAAAAAGGGTTATTCTGGCATTATTTCCCAACTCCACTCCATTCATGTTGTTGAGACACCTTTTGTGCATCCCGACCTCCAATCTATCCTCTCCCACCACCAATTTGTTTTTACGATTCCCAATGAAATTCCCCCTTCCCGTGGAGTCCATGACCATTCCATCCCTCTCATACCAGGTTGTCTTCCTCCCAATGTTCACCCTTATCATCATCCCTTTGCCCAGAAGAATGAAATTGAATGAATTGCTAGAAGCGGGTGTTATTCGTCCTAGTACCAGCCCTTATTCTTCCCATGTGGGCATGTACTCAAGAAATAAGGTACTTGGTGCATGTGTATTGATTTCCGCACCCTCAACAAACTCACAATCGAATACAAATTACCCATCCCTTTCACTGATAACCTCTTGGATGAATTGAGTGGTGCTCAGTACTTCACCAAACTTGATCTATGTTTTGGCTACAACCAGATCAGTATGAAAGAAGAAGACATTCCCAAGACTACATTTTGAACTCATGATGGTCACTATGAGTTCTTGGTAATGCCCTTTGGCCTGTGCAATGCTCCCTCCACTTTCCAAACTCTTATGAATCATGTCTTCCATCCTTTTCTTCGTCATTTTGTCTTACTTTTCTTTGATGATATTCTCATCTATAGTGAAACTTGGACCTCCCATCTCTCCCATGTGAATCAAGTTCTCCATCTACTCTCTAAGCACCAACTTTTCATCAAACAATCTGAATGTACCTTTGGATCCTCATAAGTGGAATACCTAGGTCATATTGTTAGCAAGGATGGTTTCCGGGTGGATCCTAAGAAAAATGAAGCTATGCAGGATTGGCCTCACCCTATAAGTCTTAAGAGCTAGCATGGTTTTCTGGTTTTAACATGATATTGCAGGAAGTTTGTTCATAATTATGGAAAAATTGCATATCCTCTCACTTCTCTCCTTAAAAACAATGCTTTCACTTAGACTCTAGTTGCATATCACTCCTTCCAAGCTTTGAAATATGTTATGTGCTCGACCCATGTCCTAGAACTTCCAAACTTCACAAAGTTGTTTGTATTGGAATGTGATTCTTCCAGGAAAGGAATTGGGGTCGTCCTCATGCAATATGGAAAGCCTTTTACCTTCACTAGAAAAACAACTTTCAGAGAGACATTTGGGCCAATCCATTTATGAAAAGGAAATGTTATCTATTCTACATGGTGCGGATCTCTAGTGTCCTTTTTTATTGGGTCAGCATTCCAAATCAAAACTGATCATCAAAGTCTCAAGTATTTTCTGGAACAACGAATTTCATCACAGGAGAAACAAAAATGGGTGACCGAGCTATTTGGATATGATTATGTGATCATTTACAAGAAGGGAAAGGAAAATGTAGTGGCATACGCTCTTTCCCGTAAATATGAAGAAGACAGGTCCATTTTCTCCCTCTCCTTCATTGTACCAGATTGGCTCCAAGTTGTTTCTCAAGAATGGATGCAAGACCCCAAAATTTCTAGCATGATCCACCAATTGCAACACAACTCTCCATCTTCTTTAGGGTACTCTCAGCACAATGAAGAGATTCACTACAAAGTTCATTTGTATTTATGCAAGAAATCACAACTTAAATCCATGGTGCTTTATGAACTTCATGATTCACCCATAGTCGGGCATTCAGGGTTTACCAAAACCTATGAACAGGTCAAATGTTATTTTTCTGAGATGGTATGAAACAGGACGTTCACACCTTTGTGGTTGAATGTGAGGTATGTCAATTAAACAAGGGAGAAACATTCAAATCTCTGAGCACACTCCAATCGCTTCTGATCCCCCCTTCTATTTAGAGATATAATTCTATGGATTTCATTGTTGGCTTACCTAAATTGGGCAATAAGTCAATCATCAGGGTGGTCAATGATCATCTTTCCAAATATGCTCATTTTTGTGCTCTTCAACACCCATTCACCACATCCACAGTGGCTTAAATATTCATGGATAATATCTTCAAGCTTCATGGCATGCCTAATTTGATTATATCTGACAAAGATCCCAAATTCACCAGCAATTTTTGACAAGAATTTTTCAAGCTACAGGGCACCCAATTGCATCTCAGCACCACCTATCACCCCCATATGGATGGCCAAACTGAATTTTTCATCAAGTGTTTGGAAACATATTTGAGGTGTTTTTCATCTGAGAGGAAAAATTGGTGGGTTTGGTGGTTACCCCTAGCTGAGTGGTGGTACAACACATCTTCCCATACAGCTACTCACATGACTCATTTTGAAGTAGTATATGGCCAAAATCCACCATCGGTTCTCTCATACATGTAAGGGGTTTTGAAGGTTCAAGAGGTTGAAAAAAATATTAAATTATGAGAGGTTATTTCGTGCCCTCAAAGAAAATTTGGTCATGGCTTAGAATCACATGAAGCAACAAGCAGAACAAGGTCATTTCAAACAACAATTTGTTGAAGGGGACCATTTGTTTCTTCGACTACAACCTTATAAGCAGACTTCACTCAAAGTTGAACATTTTCAGAAACTTTCTCCCAAATTTTATGGTCCTTATATTGTGCTCATGCAAGCAGTATTAGTGGCCTACCAGTTAGCTCTACCCAGTCAGTCAAAGCTCCATCATGTTTTCCATGTATCCTTCTTAAATAAGGTGATTGGAACTAAGTTCCAAACTCAAACGAGTCTCCCTAAATTGGTTGAAGAAGGTTCCATTTGGTTGTAGCCATAAGAAGTCTTGGACCAACGAGAGCGTGTTGGGTCACCCAACTAACACATTGTTATTTTACCTTGAAATGCAGAGTTATCTATAAAATTTCATGTTGTACAATATGTTATCTTCATTGTATTGATAGACTCTTTATAAATTTTGCTTGGTCTGTATAAACATTTGTCATTTCGCTTACTTAATTTTGTGTTATTATATTGTGTTTAATTTCATGACTAACAAGCATGAAACGAAGGACTCTTTCTGTAAATTGTTTTGGTGGATTTTATATGATGTCTTTTGCAATTATGGTTCTCCAATCGACCTTTTTCAATTAGCTTCTTATTTCCCTAATTTCATCCGAAAAGGATATTGCAATGTTACAATGACTTCCATTATTTTCTGGTGTGGATCTAACTTAGATTCACAACTTATGTTAATATTGTAATTTACCTGACTATAATCTTGTTTGATAAGGGAAAGTTTAACCTTATAACTCATTTTATTATTTACAAGGTTTATCATGTCAAAACACTTGTCATAACAAGGAAGAAGTTAACACAAACCTTAGTAAATACAAATGTTATATGCACCATGCTAAAAGGGTCAATCCTAATTCTTGGTTTATGATAGCGTTATCTTAGGTTATGTTTTATGCATCGTGTATACTTTGTTCTCAACAATTATATTTTATCCTTCCCCTCCGAAGTAATCATAACTAAAACCCTTTGATCATTACTATGATAGTGTCTTCGCCCACAATTTGGGGTCAGTGGTTCATGGAAAATTACAAGGAAAACATCGACCATTCAACCCTAAATCCTTATGTTCTATGTCATGCAAGAAACCCTAGATATCATCAAAGTATTAAGTGGCTAACTGGTTTGTATCATCATTTGTGATTCAAGTTCTTAAGCCACTATTGTTGCAATTAAGTATGTCGACTTGTTTTTATCTGGTTTTAATGATTCTGTTGTGTTTTGTCTCATATGTTTTCTCTCCCGCAGAAGTATTTTGTTCTCCCTTCAAATTATACTATCCATTAAGATAGATACAGAGTTCATGGCCCCTATAGTAAGGGCAGAACTGAATGTCGCTCAGGTTTTTCTTACCTGTAATGGCTTAACAAAGATACTTTTTCGGGATGGATTCTGACAAAACCACAAATAATTTGACAAAACCATCAAAAACCCATCTCAGAAATGAACCCATTCATCTCTTTCACTAACAGTTTCCTAAAAAACACAAAGAAATGAGAGATATGACCTTTGTTTTAAAGAATATATTCTCATAATTTCCATCAAGGTTGAGGAAATAGTTCAACGTTGCAGAGCAATCATATTTATCTCAGAATATTGAAAAGATTGAGTAAGAGGTTTGATTTAACCCTGATCCTCACTCCCCTCTTATCAAGTGGTTAATCCATGATGAAACTATCATTCATGTTCCTCGTGTTACTCACAACAAGATCAAGGAAAATCTAGTACAGACTTAGTCTCTAGAATCCTTCTTGAATCGATTAAAGAATAAACCTCTGGACAGTCCCAAACAAGACAAGCAATCAACACCTTCAAAAAATGATTTACACGTTGATCTACCAAAATATTAAGTCCAAAATAAGGAAGAAAAGTATTTTAATAATAATAGGTTTGGCCAAATACTATCTAAAATACTCATGAATAAATCCAAACACATGGCAACCTCAAAGGAATCAATAATTGTTGAAGATCATGAAATTCCTTGTGAAAAATCAGGATGAAAAATTGAATCCCAACATACAAGTCCATTTTGATTCATTGGTNTGAAATCCAGTTAGGTATTGGTCCTACCCTAAAAAGTAATTTCTTAATAGAAAAACCCCTCTGACAGAAATGAATTCAAATCCTAGGAATTGTAATGGTTGTCAGTTATGGGTTGAGAGGTTTTATTCAGTTGTTCCTTATCTCTAGATGTGTGTAGGTCATATGCAAGAACAAAATAGAGAACTAAAGAGGGAAAACCAACAATTAATGTGATTTAGAACATGGTTTTCCTCGAGTTGTTAAGAAACCAAAGAATTCTCCAAACACTATTGTTAACAAATCCACCAATGTCAATATTATCGTTGAATCCCAATTTCATGCATATTCGATTTCCAATGTATAATTTATGGTAATAAAATTCGTTATTTTGTGTTGATTTGTTTTGTTTTGATGAAAATTTAGATTTATATTGATTTTGTAATATTTTTAGACCAGCTACAAAATCCAAGATTTTGTAGCTAGTCTTTAATTAGTTTTGTATTGATTTTAATTAATCATGTTTTTTATTTACGGGTCTTGGAAGGATCGAAAAGGATCATGATCAATAGTTTTGAAGACATTTGGGTCCTGTCAATATTTCATTTCATCCTAAAATAGTGTAGAATTAGTTATGGAGCGATCAATTAGAATCCTTGTGGTTATATCAACCAACTTTGTCAAAGTTGTTGAAACAACTTGCTCTTTTATTTTCAAACTTCTCTATTTTAAGTAGAGGTTAGGATATACTATTCAAAACATCTTGTTTTTGAATGATTCGCCCTTATCATGCTAATAGGATTTGATCCATATTTTTTTTAAATAGACATAGATGTGGCAGTGACAATATGGTTGGAATTTTGGGATAATGGACCATTGTTTATTTTTTAAGAAGAATATGAAACTCCAAATTGCTTGATGGTTTTTTCCCTATGAGTGAAATGGTTTTGTTTTTATTATAATATATACTATCCTGATTCATATTCTTCTAGCATTGATAATGTATTGATTGAAACTTAGCTTTTGCCAATTTCGACAATATATTGTTAATTTTCTCTAATTAATTTTCAATAGTCTATTGTTCCAATAATTAAAAGATCTTTGTGATTATTGTGATTCGAGTATTAAAATATATCAAGTTTCGTTATATGTTTTAAACTTACAATTTTTAAATTTGTGATTGGAAATTATTTTATGTTCGACAAATAAGTAATTGTAATATTCACAAATATGAGATAAAATAACTTGTCCTTCCTATATCATTGAACAAACGTTAATTATCACAACAAAGTGACTTTCCTCGAATATTTGTATGATCTTCATATTTCAAATTTGTTTTCCATAGGTTTTCCTTGACAGACAGGTTGTTGGAGCAACTTTCCTCAGGAAGGCACAAGTCAAAAATTCCCTTTATTACTAGCCAGCATAAGTTAGTAAGTTATTGTTATTGTTTTGTTTAAGTTTTATGTGGATGTAGATTAACTTTAAAACTTAAATGTTTTGTCCATTTAAGTCCAAACATTATAATTTACATTCATTCATGTTTTAGTTTGGATTGCAAACTTAAATTAGTAGTGTGTTTTAGTACCAATTTCTCTTATTTATAATTTTTCATGGGATTTAATTCTCTTTGCAAATTCTCTAGTTTCACAAGACTTCCCTGAAATATTGTGTCCCTTTACATGTTGTAAATTATGTAGTTAGAGGTGTGAACATTTAGTATTAATGTACATAGTAGGTAGTTGTAGAGGAATTGTTAGTTTTTCTTGCTATAGCTTAGACTAGGTCCCCTCATCAGCTAACAGAGTCGTAAAACTCGTCAGGTTGAGTTACCCCAAACAGATTAGGTTATTGTAGACAACCTCGGACTGAACTCTCCCTCTTAGTTTGCGGGTGATCACATTTTCCCGTCAACAAATGGTGCTAGAAGGAGGGTGAAATTAAATCTTTAAATGCTTCCAGTCACTTGTTGCAATCATTTAGTTCTTCGCCCATAATTATTTTTTGATTCATTATCTATCCTTCTGTGATTTCATCCACATGCTTAAGGGATAATTAGATGATAACTCGAAGTTGAATTATTTATTGTCATATTGCAACAATGGCTACCACCCAAATTTTTGTATGGGAACGTACTTTTAATCTCCCATCTATTAACATTCCTAGTAAGACACTTTATCACTTGTCATAACTTACATTCGACAGAGAAGGGAGCACATCCGTAGAAGATCATCTTTGTAATTTTTTTTATAAATGTTTAAAACATAATATCATTGATCCTAATGTTGTATGTAGATTGTTTTCTCTCACCTTTCGAGGTTAGGTTAAATGTTGGGTCAAATATTTTCCATCTAATTCAATTCATAAGGTTTGAGTTTGGAACTGAGTTTTTATCTGATTTTAACAATTCTTATTATGATAAATTAGGTGAGGAATTGAATTGTCTTAGGAAAGAAAATGATGAATCATTAGAAGATTTGTCAAATAGGGTCATACATTTATGTACTAGATTCCCTTTGAAGGAAATGCCTCTTATTGATGAATGGTTTCAATATCTCATTTCTCTCTTGGACGAACAAGATCAATTAATTGTTAACCAAACTGAATTAGAAATTAATATTCCTTCACAGGTTGGTTTAAAATTTCATGATAATCTTGAAAAATTACGAGTTGTAGAAGCACAACAGTGTTTTCCAACTTCTTTAATTTTGGAGCAACATGACATCTTGAAAAATGCAATTGTCCCTCCTAATAATGTTTCAATGTCTTGTTCTTATGAAAAAGAAACTTTAAACAAAGACATTGGTCATACTATCCAAGACACTACAACTATTTCAAACGAGAAGGAAATTGAATCCGATATTTGTGATTATGTTATCAGCAAATATTCTCCTAATTCATTTGAACAAGTTCAAGATCAATTAATTGGAGACGGCATCATTATTCAGACTATTAATCAACCATATTAGTTTATTGATTTGCTCACATTTTCCCTTACACAATGAACCAAATTTTCTCTTGGAAACTATCTCGTACTCTTTAAAATAGCATGCAATTGTTGGAGTTACTTCACACACACCTAGGATTTATTTTTCCTAAGGTTATTCCTTGTTTATTAGTCATAATTAGTCATTATCCAGTC
The DNA here is from genome assembly GCA_009831015.1 of Picea engelmannii. Taxonomy (NCBI): domain Eukaryota; kingdom Viridiplantae; phylum Streptophyta; class Pinopsida; order Pinales; family Pinaceae; genus Picea; species Picea engelmannii. The sequence goes on along the minus strand of ML782548.1, from coordinate 2,327,939 downwards.
TCCTATATTTTAGGGGAGAATATTCCACCTGGAGAATATTCTCTTTCAGTTAACACTTTAGTTTGACTAGTTGAGTTGAGTTTAGATGTTGCATTGGTTTTGTCACCATGAAACATTGAGATAATCACCAACTCACTACTCTCTGTTCAATCAGTTAACTGAAGACTAGTTGACTAGTTAGCTCAGCTAGGTGGCAGTTCATTCCCGTAACTGCCTGAGAGACTAGACTAGGTGGCAATTTACTCTTTTAACTATTGGTGTGTGTCAAGATAAATCTATACCACCACTATGGCTCATTAGTTACTCATTTATCCTATATATATTGTAAATTGTTCACTCTTTGTGTGTGGAATATGGTTAATGAGAATTATTCCATTCTTTCTATATTTCTTCTTCTTTCTCAGTTTATCTCTGCAAATGTGTGTAGTATTTTCTAGCTAGATCTATTCTGCGAAGGTTCAACACATTTACATGGTATCAGAGCTGACGGACTGCTAAGCAAAACCTACACCAAATCATTTTTTGCAGGTACAAAAGATTGAAGACAAAAAAAGATGGATTATTCACCGAAAATACTTCTCACACCTCATAACTATTTGGAATGGAAGCCAAAAATTCTGCTTCATCTTAGATGTAGAGGCTTATACCAAATAACCATGGCAATGGAAGTAGAGCCTTATTCTATCGATGAGAAAAATGACTTTTTCAATAGACAAGATATGGCTATAGGAAGTATCGGCATGTATGTTTCTCCCGAACGTTTCCATCAAGTATATGAATAATCACAAGGATTAACTCGAAATGAATTATGGACCAGATTGGAGGTTCTATTTGGGAATAAAGAATATTGTGAATATTTCATGCAGGAGGTTGAACAGATAGAGCCAGAAGAGAATCCATCAAAAGATCAAGCGTCTTATTATGAAGAGTCTTCTACAAACGTTTTTGCATAAATTTGTATTCCATTAATTGAAGATGATGTCTACTCCATTTCAGATTTGTTTTCTGAAATTCATGTGGAAGATATATGGCATGCATCTCAGGAGTCACATGAAAACATGTTTGCATGCACCATGCATGCATCTCAGGAGTCAAAAATGGAGCCGCGCACATTAGACGCCATTCTGATATTTTCCTATCACAATTTGCATTAAAAAATTGGATATTTGAATTCCTATCGGGAAAATATCCAATTTCAAAAAAACAATCATCCAAAACAGAGTCTGGGAACTGAAGTTACGATCATTTCAAAATCAAGAAAATTTCATCATTTTTCTGGAAATGGTCGTACGGTTTTCAAAATTTCATCCAAACTTTATTTGGATATTATTCATTACAAGAAGATAAAGTGGATATGTGTGGAAATATCAATGATGCATATACTTCATCAGATCCGTGCAGACATCTACATATTCAACAAAATCTTCAAAGAGCACAAACTTGGACAGTTGTGAGGTCTTCTTGGAGTGAAGGACATGGTTGCTTAGCAACTGCCTTTTGTTCCTTATCATTTTTTATTTTATGCATTGTAATTCAAGGGGGGGGGTTGTTCCCATGAGGTTTTCCCTCTTTCCTTGTTTAGTTCAGTGTATCTTTTGTATTTGGGTACCTAACATGGCCTCATAGCCGGGACCCATTCTTTATTTTCATCATAGTGATGTTCAAGGGGGGTGTTGGAGTCACTTCACATACACCTAGGATTTATTTTTCCTAAGGTTATTCCTTGTTTATTAGTCATAATTAGTCATTATCCAGTCTCCTATATTTTAGGAGAGAATATTCCATCTAGAGAATATTCTCTTTTAGTTGACACTTTAGTTTGACTAGTTGAGTTGAGTTTAGATGTTGCATTGGTTTTGTCATCATGCAACAATGGGATCATCACCAACTCACTACTCTTTGTTCAGTCAATTAACTGAAGACTAGTTGACTAGTTAACGCAGCTAAGTGGCAGTTCACTCCCGTAACTGCCTGAGAGACTAGACTAGGTGGCAGTTTATGTTGGAAATCGCTACAGCAGAGATGACGCAGATGATCAAGGTTGTCATTGATGGCAATCGATTGTGTATGGAGAACAGATGCAGGAACACAGAAGCTGAAACACAGACGTTGCAACACAAATGCAAACACAGATGCTAAAACACAGATGCTGGAACACAGATGTTGAAACATAGATGCTAGAACACAGATGATGAAACGCAGAGGCTGAAACACAGAAGCAGCAGAGATGATGCGAACCAGCAGAGATGACGCAGACGGTCAAGGTTGTCATTGATGGCAATCGGTTGGCTTATGGAACACGCACAAGAGATGCTGGAACATAGAAGCTAGAATGCAAATGATAAAACACAAATGTTGAATCTCAGATGTTGAAATGTAGATGCTAAAACACAAATGCTGAATCAACAGATGCTGAAACGTAGATGCTGAAACACAAATGCTGAATCACAGATGCTAAAACGTAGATGTTGAAACACAAATGCTGAATCACAGATGCTGAAACATAGATGCTGAAACACAAATGCTGAATCACAGATGCTAAAACGTAGATGCTGAAACACAAATGCTGAATCTCAGATGTTGAAACGTAGATGCTGAAACACAAATGCTGAATCAACAGATGCTGAAACACAAATGCTGAATCACAGATGCTAAAACGTAGATGTTGAAACACAAATGCTGAATCATAGATGCTAAAACATAGATGCTGAAACACAAATGTTGAATCACAGATGCTAAAACGTAGATGCTGAAACACAAATGTTGGATCACAGATGTTGAAACGTAGATGCTGGAACACAGCGTTGCATGAGGTGGCATGCGTAGAGGAGGCAGAGTAAAGAGACAGTTCAGAAAATCAGGGAGAATGCTAGCATGCGAAAAGCAGAAGAATGAATAAACGAAAAGGGCAACTGCCGTTGGAGTTAAGAAAAGCAGAAAGACTTTTAGTCTAAAATTAGACTGGCAGTTAAGACAGGAGGAACACAGCGTTGCATGACATGGCATGCGCAGAGGAGGCATGCAAAGAGTCAGTTCAGAAAATCAAGGAGAATGCTGGCA
>ML782548.1:2300133-2324779 GCA_009831015.1 Picea engelmannii | reverse complement strand
CTATATTTTAGGGGAGAATATTCCACTTGGAGAATATTCTCTTTTAGTTGACACTTTAGTTTGACTAGTTGAGTTGAGTTTAGATGTTGCATTGGTTTTGTCACCATGCAACATTGGGATCATCACCAACTCACTACTCTTTGCTCAGTCAGTTAACTGAAGACTAGTTGACTAGTTAACTCAGCTAAGTGGCAGTTCACTCTCGTAACTGCTTGAGAGACTAGACTAGGTGGTAGTTTACTCTTGTAACTATTGGTGTGTGTCCAAATCAATCTAGACCACCACTATGGCTCATCAGTTACTCATTTATCCTATATATATTGTAAATTATTCACTCTTTGAGTGTAGAATACTGTTAATGAGAATTATTCCATTCTTTCTATATTTCTTCTTCTTTCTCAATTTCTCTCTGCAAATGTTTGTAGTATTTTCTAGCTAGATATATTCTATGAAGGTTCAACACATTTACAACAATAGGGGTTGATTAGTTCACAAAAGGATAGGAAACAAACATACAAGTCAAAACATATATGCCAATCATTTCAAGAGACGCATTTTGTTTTATCAATTCTTCTACATATTATTCCTTGTACCCTGATATTTTTTATCCTAATGCTATGAAATTGTGTGTTCCAGATTACCTTGGAGGGAATTCAGCATTATATAATCAGGTAGAAATCAATATAGATTACCAAATAGAAGATAAAGAGGAGAATAATTATGCCCATGAACATATTAATTATTATTCTCATCAATTATCTGTGGGTAAATCAAGAAATGATTTGAAAGAGTCTCAAATTGTGTCTTCCATTGATTCATCTCAATTTGTGTTTAAAGAAGGATCTAAATTTTTCCATAATCAATTATTTGAGATTGAAAATTATAATCAACCAAACACCACTACTAGGGATGATTATTCAAAAAATTTGGTTGTTTCATTTAGTTCGTCTCAAGTAGTTAATTATGAAGAATTCGAGCTCAATGAAAAGTTTCAAGAGAAAGAGACACTTCTTATTCTATTAAAAATCATGATGAGTTCTTTTTATCTTGATCCTACCAATAACATCATGATCCTTTTACAATGTTCTTTCCATACCAATCTGGCACCTTATTTTCATCAAAAATATTTTTCGTCTATGAATTCATTCAAACAATCCTATGTTGGTAATTGCACTTATTATGATAGAATTGCAGATTGGCTGGAGTGTTCATATCTTGGAAATTTTCCAAGGAATGGTAAGATTGTCTTCACCTTATATAGAGATCAAGGAGGTAACTTTGGCACACTCTTTTTATATCCTTCAGATGGATAAAATATGGAACAAAAGGAGAATTATCGAGAGGATGGGGCACTTGGTCTAGGATGATGGTTATATCAGGTCCCCATAACTCTGAAAATCTTTCCAATCTCAATTACATTTTTCCATGCTTTTGTGACCCATATCACAAAAGAATTGTAGATTGGTTGGAAGATCCATATATTTGAAATATCTAAAAGAATGGTAAGGTTATGCTTACTGTGTTTCTAAATGAATATCTAGTACGTAAGTATGACATATTTATTTTTTATTTGCATGTATTTCCACTTCTCATTCTGACCTTCAATTTTCTATGCCTCGCAGGATTGAGGGTGCTCTTGTGGTTGCACTGGAAATACCACTACACTTAGTGTTTTGATTTATGCATTAGTTTAGGGTAGGTGTAGGAGTAGGTTCCCTTTTGGTTTTATTTCTCACACTTTCTTTTTAAATAATTGAAATGCACCAAGAGAATCATCATCTGAATACTATCAGTGGAGTCCCCTTTAATCCTTTTCTCTTTTGTTTTCATTAAATATTTATTTTCCAAAGATGTAATATCATCACGAAATATTTTCAAATAGTATGATACATGAGAATTTTTAAAAAGGGAGGGTAAAGAGATAAGGGAAGCTGAACTATAAATTCATAATAACTCTACCCCAGCTTGATACTCTGCAAACATGGTCTACCACTACACATGACTGCAACCATCTTGATTTAAGGATTTTTCAAATAATCTTGGAAAAATCAACATCTCATGCATCACTATATTTAAATAAAGAACCTATTTATATGAAAAAAAATGAACCTTATAGTTCTTCTTCTTGATTCTTATTCTCGATGAGATGTTGTCCTGGTTTTGTTTTTGGTCAAATCAATTTTATATTGAAGTTTGTTTTTAGTTGTTTTGATTGCTTTGACTTCTGATTTTGAATTCCATTAATAGAATTTGATTTGGCTTGGCTTTTGTTTCCTTCCTTTTTTCTTTCAAGTGAATCTCTTCCTTTGTTTTGTATATCTATCTTTCTAGTTCATTACTCTATTGATCCAAGGCTAATGTGATAAAATAAAGAAGCTCTGATACTAATTGACAAAACATAAACAAGAACAACAACATGGTGGAAAAGGCTCACTAGCCAACTCTAATTGCATTCACTCCAATGTTACTTATTTATAGTGCAATGGGTGATGCCACCTCATAGAGAGATTTTCTCTAGATCATAAAATCATGCATGATAACTAGGCTAGGCAATCTTAACTAAATCATTAGTCATCACTTGAGGATATATTACTAATATCCTAAATGAATAATACAAATATAGGTGACAATTTAGACTTAGTGATTGGTAAAGGTAAGCCATAGGCTAACAATCCCCCCCTCAATCACAAGTCCGATCAATAATACCAACAATTAAGCATAAACTGGTATCAATTCCAAGTCTTCATACTGAAACTCCTGAGTTGAGCCTCAATGAAGAACTGCCTGAAAAACCGCCAATCTAGATGTTGAATGGTTCATATGAAATGAACTGGAAGAGAGCTAAGATATGGAAGTGAACAGCTGCAATATCTGAACATTCCCTGATTTCTTGACAATTTGATCATTTTGCCAAGTATTTGAGCTAGAAGAATATGGTGTCTTCTACTAATTGGTGAACATGTAGTATCACCACTCTAATATCAGTGTATCACTGAAGTGCTCTCTGAATCTGTGGTTTGGTATGACCACTAACCAATTGATACCATGTATCTGATGGTTTTGGATGACCACTAACCAATATTGACACTTTTAGGTGTCCAACAACATCCCAATGTATACTGTATATGATTCAATTGCAAGTCATTGAACCATAATCCTGCCAAAGTCTGTCATCTCTGGGAAATCTCACTATGTAATCATGTGAGCCAGGATGCATGCAATTTTTTCACTTAATGTAAACTCCAATCTGATGAGAGGGAACCAAGAGAAGTGAATCAGCTTCTAGTCTGACACATCCCTGAAAATGCCTGACAACTCAATCAAATGCCAAGTTGCAATGCAGAAGGATCCTCTTATCCTCTTCTAGGTCAAATGACCATCTATGTGAACCAAATGTTCACATCATTTCTCTCAAAATCAAAATCTATATGATTCAACTTAAACTTATTGAACCATAATTTTGCCAAAGTCTATCATCTACAAACCGCAATTGCCCATTTGGCAAATTTCATGCCCATCTGGCATACTTGATGTTTGTTTTTGTCGAAACTTTCTGTCTAACAACCAATTCTATCATTAATTCCCCCCTTTGTCAGCTAAAAGGAGAGACCACGAGTGGTTTCATGAATCATCTTCACTGGAATTTTGAACTCCCCCCCTTAAGGTGTATGAGAGTTTCATCATTGTACTCCCCCCTTCTATGCTCAAGAGAGTACAAACCTAATGCACTTAGGGTTAGGGTTTTGGTCATTGATGTAATGGGTTTTAACCATGTTTTGTAGTATAAATATGTATTTTAAGATCTTAGGAGATCATCATTAGAGAGAACTTTTTGGTATCAAGTTTTTGGATAGAGATTTTTTGGTTAAGAGTTGTGGAGATATTATTGAGTCAGTTTTGAAGACAGAGTTATGGATTGTAACTAAGGATCAAGTCGCAAGTTGTGGAGATTAGTATGACAATGACCATCCTCACCTATAATTGTGCATTTCATATGCACCTCTGATGTAATGTGTGCAATGCAATGACTTGATGAAGATGAATAAAGAAGAAAAAAATGCCATATATTTGTGGATGTATCCCATGGGGTGAACCAAGGTAAAAACATGTGTCTTTGTGTGGAATGTCTCTTTTATGTGTTGTAATGGTTTATGATGAATGAATCAATGAATCTAGTAGTAGTAAAATGCAATACGCACTAGATTAGTCTGATATTTTATGTAGAATGTATGTTAATGAATTAATATGGTTATATAATGGTATATTTGATGAATGTTGAAGTAGAGAAAAGTATGTGTAACATCCCCATGAGAAACATCCCTTCCATGATTGTAGACATCTAGGTCCTGTAATCACCCATAAGCCATCTCGGGTGAGACTTCATTATGCACTTTGTGCACAACATTTCCTTATTATCTCCAGAAGGTTCGATGGTTTGAAGGGTTTTGTTGGAAGCCTAAAGGTAGAACCCGGGTCATCCCATACATCCAACAACAAGCTTCACCCCTCAGTCATACCTCAAACTCCTTCCTTTATTCGACTCAAATTCTCGAGCTACAACCTCTCAACAAAATTACATTACTTCCACATACTACTCCCAAAAACCTTTACATATTTATACATAAAAAATAGGGATAATCTCGTTACAAAGTGGAAAAAAACGTCCCAAAAATCCTAACGGTCTATAGTTGTTTTCCTCATATTGCACACTGCTCTGTCACACATCCTTCTTTCACGCACTTTAAATCCTTAAATTCCTCTCATGTCACGTGTGTAGATACCAAAACTTATCCAAAATGCCTATCTAGCACAAAGGTATGGACCCTAGTGAATCTTCTGATGCAAAAATATTATTCTTGATAACTTTCAAGGCTGAGCCAATCAAAGGATTATTATTTTAAAAACTAAATGTTACCTTGAAGTTCCTGGTCAACTCTTCCTAATCTCCTATCCCTCTGTGCACTTATGGTTCTATGTACCAATTATTCAGACTAGTGTCTAGAGTATGCACAAATAAATGTGTCCATTCTTGTTTAGGTGTCGGTCTCCATGTTGCAGTATACTTCGTAATATGGTCTATTGGACAACTTAATCCATTATAATTCAGCTTGATAATTTCATTCTTTGTTCCAAATATGACTTGTAATAACCTTTTTCACTGTTGTCAATCGCTTATTACATCTTTGTGCGTAGCCCACCATCTTGTAGGGGTTTCTTTCAGTACAACATCTAAATCTAGTAGTCTCTGTTGATCCTATATTTCCAACTCAAAATATTTTATAAAAGAAACTACATCATTTAGTCCATCATACCTTGGAGGTTCAACTATTTCAGTTCCAATCCATCACAATGCATGAGTAATCCTAACACATTTTCTTGTAGACACCTCCTACAATATTTGTTGCCAAATTTCCAAAGCTTCTTCTGAGTCTGAAGCACATGAACTGTTAATTCTCCAACTAAGTACGCCTTCAGTTGTAAGATTCACATAATCGTCCATCCTCGCATTCATATTATACAAAGTGTCAAGTTTGTTTCTCTTTGTTGGATCTAAATATCTCCTTCCTTCAATAGCATCTAATGGCACAATAACATTTAAGTCTTCTACCTCAAATATCATGTCTTTTCTTTAGATCAATGATAGTTTGATTATAACATTTCCAATCAAGTCCCAATAGTGTTGGATAAGTTGTACTTCCATCTACGATTTCGATCACTTCAAAGTCTGCAACACTGCACACTCCATCAATATTGACACTTACCCATGTCAACCTTCCAACTGGAACAATATTATGTTGGTTCACTCATCTCAATTGGATAGGAGACCAAATCATCTTAGAATGGACAATCATCCTCCAAGTTAGCCTCAAGATGGCATTCACATCAGAGCCTAGATCTAGAATGATATTATCCAGGTCATAGTTCCCTATCTGTGCAATGAGTCAAAACTCCCTATTTTTTATCTTCTTATGGTGCACATGATTAACTTCTTTTCATCTCTTTCTCTTGGGCACAATGGTCAATCATTCCATGAAGCATGCTTAAATAAGATTCATCCTTCATTAATTCTAAACAGCTTCTTAAGAAATATTTCAAAGTGCTTACCTTTTCACCTTGTCTTTTTGAATGGTCATATACTGGAGGCATATCATACACCGATGGTCTATCATAAAAAGGTGGCACAGATGAAGTTGAATTTATCCATTCTGCTCCAACCAAATATTTTATTTCTTATTGATATGCCTCTTTCTCTTTTCTCATATCAAACAACATAAGAGGATCGATTTCTTTCCTTACCCACTGGTGGATTCTATTCCATTTATCTATCGCATCCACTTTGGTTCTTGTCTCTCTGCATGTAACTTCTACTATATTATATTGTTTGTCACATGCTTCTTCTGTGATCATTTGTACATTGGAGTTCCTCTTTTCTTTCGATTTCACAATCAATTATGGGAAATCCTCTGTCGCATGGTCTAGCGCTCTACAATAAGTATAGTCTCGTGCTAAATGTCTAGGATGATTACAATTATAACATATGATTGGACCTCTTCCTCTACCAAAGCCTCATCTTCCATGACCTATTAAGCCTCCTATTTCTCCTTTATTATAACCTCATATGGGAGTATTATACTGTAGAGATCCCCCTTGTGATTCTTCTCCTTGTACTCTATATGTGTCTACGGTGCATTCTCTCATCAAATAAAATGCACGAAAATCCTTCTCTCCATGACCGAAAGACTTGAAAAAGTTACAAAATAAATTTATAGTAGCACTTGGGTACTTCTGCATCAATGGGATATTATGAGGGTGGTGACCCACCATCTTATAAATCTCGCACCATAACCTCAATGGATTTGGAGATCCCTTATTCAAATACTGTTGAAAAGTTGGACATTCATCCTTATGATCTCCCTCTGTTATACTTGTAATACACCAGACTCCCTCTCTCTTTTCTTTTCCTTTCGTAATTTCTTGTAACTGAATAGTCGATGTGGCCAGTTGTGACTAAAATTGATCCATCCCCGTGTTATTTTCTCCTACAGGGGACACTTCCAATATCATAAAAATTTCTAGATCCTATAACTGTGACACAATCTTATGATGTGTGAAAGGGCAGCGGATATGCGGCAACAATCCTACAATAAACCACTCTTGGTGTTGTTCATACGGAATATGGAATATCAATCAATCTTTTAGTATCCCAAACCTTTGATCGTAGTCCCACACTGATTCATTTACTATCTGTTTAATCTCCTTCAGCTCTATAATGCACTGCAACTGAGACTTAGGCTTTTGGATTTCTTTTAGGAAGGCTTGTCTTACCTTTTCCAATGTTCTCGTCTGGCCCGCAGGTGTAGTATTATGATATTTCATATACCATAATAGTGCATGATCCTTGAAGGTCATCACCAACTGCACAATATTCACATCATCATCCTAGATGTTATTTACAATCCATATTATGTCATAAATGAACAAATGTTGTTATAGGTCTTTTGAACCGACCCCTTGAAAGAGAGGCATATTTAAGTTGGGAAATACCCCCGCCATCGTATTTTGCACGATATTCTTTACTGACAACACTAACTAATTCTGACTCAATGTACTACTTCCACTACTTTGACTATTTCTACTACTATATTTACTTCCTTCACTAACTACAATTGACAAAACATATGATCTTACCTCAGTTATTGGTGATGCACATGGGGTCGTGGGTTCGATGCAAAGTCTTATATGAGTGGGATCCTCTTCTACTAGACTGATTTGATGGATATTTTCTTCTTCTTTGGGTAGACTCCCTTCGATCTACAATATTGCATTGGTGTCTCTTTCCTCGATCTCATTGTGTTGCCCCTCTCTCTCAACCACAATCCTCTTCTTATTTGGTCTAAATATCTTACCACTGCACAACACTTCACTCTCTTAATTCGTCACACACTCTTGTTTTCTTGACATCCTCAGCCCATGTGTTCCTCATTCCTTCTCTTCATCCCTCTCTATGTTCATATCATTCCTTGGTCAACCCCAAGTTCCCCTATGTGTGCGAAGGCGCTTAGAAATTAGATTTCATTTTCATAACTCTTTTGTCTCACAAAAACATATTAATCCACATATATAGTGACTTTAGTTATCTTCCATGCAGTCCTTTAAATAATTTCCTCTCAACAGCACTATATGATTGAGTACAATCTATGGAAAATTTAGTAATGTAACCTCCCAGCACGCTATCTAACCAGTAATCAACTGTGTGTGATGTCTTATTTCTTATTGCATTAACCTGTCAAATCTATTCAATGGTCTGGTTCCTCAAAACCACATTTTTATATATTTTGATCTATTCAACAAATCTCTGGATTCACTTAGCTAAAATATTCGAAAAGTCAACGAAGAAAATTTCATGCAAATTTGTAAACACATATTGTTGTAACCACTCTTATGTGTTGATCCTTGGATTATGATTCTGATGTACTACAAACTTGAAATCCTTAGTATTCAACCATTCTCCTATCTCCTCCTTAGTAGGCCTCCACATCCCCCTCATTCATAGATCCTAGTCCCAACAATGGAACCATTTGTTGGCACACAGTGGTAAGACCCGAGGTTAAACATTAATATACCAAAAAATCCCAAGATATCGGCCCTTTTGACATCATCCACAAGAAGGTGAAGTCTCACCCAAGGTACCTATGGGGACTAGAGGAACCATGTTTCCACAGTCATGGGAAATATGAGGCATTCATCCTTACTATTTACTTAACATTCATTCATATATTTTGTGCACAAAACCATAATAGTACCATAATATCTGACATAATCATCCTACTTAACTATTCAACATATGCGTGAAACCATTAGAGACATATTCATACTAACCATCAATCATCCATTCTATGTGCACAATGAATAGAAAGAAAAACACATCATAACAACATACACATCATAAAACAAGGATTTAATATGGTTCACCCCAAAATGGGCTACGTCCACAGTGACTGTCTTATTATATTATTCATGCACAGTCTTCCTTACAATGTGTGTGCACTGCGCTCATACAATGATCTTCAATAAAAACCCAAAACTTCCCAAGTAATTCTATGTTGCAGTGCACAGATTCCTCTCAATTGATCTTCGACTCGGCTCATACTTATCAACCAACTCAACTCACACATAACTCTTCTCCTAAATCTCTCATCGATCAACTCACTAATTAATTGACTCCCTCATTTTATATCCCCTACCCAAAAACACATACATATTTATACATATACATTGATGCTTATCCCGTTACAATGTGGAAAAAAATTTGGAAAACTCCTAACTAACTTCCTCCTTTTGCGCGTTGGCTCCTGAAAATGCTTTAATTGTGTTATGTGCACACTACTCCTTTGTTGTGTTGTAGCATGGTCCGCTCCTACGTGATTCCCAAAGCTTACCCAAAATGGCATGCTCCAACAACAATATGGTTCTTTTGAGGTATTGGAAAAGGTGGGAAATGATTCCTACAAACTCAGCTACCCCCATACATGCACATTTAGTCAGTAGTGAATATGGAGAATCTCAAACTCTATGAACCTTCCATGTTGGATTAGGAGGAGGAGCAGATCCTACCTTCCATAGAGGACTTATCACCAAAATCTTAGGCAGAGTTAGCAGAGGAAAAAAAAATTTAGAAGCAATCTATAACTACAAGACAATGGTAGTATGACCTTTGGAAAATTGGGTTGAGAGGACAACTTCCAATCAAAACAAAGTGGTACTCTAGGGAGAAGGTGTAGAAAAAATTTCCTCACCTCATTCAGTAAATATTTTGGGAACCAAAATCCTCTCTAAATGGGGAGGTATGATTCATATTAGATCATTATATTATGTTTCATATATCTCAATGCTTTTAGAGTGAAAAAAATTGGAGGAATCAACTTGCAGGGTCATTCTCGCAGTAGGTCCCAGTTTGGAAAATTGGGGTCCGGAAACTTCAAGAGCCATTTTGAGGAATTAAAAGTATTTTTTGGGGTTTGAGTGTCTCAAAACTATGCCCCTCCCCTTAATGATGTTCTGCACTCTGAGACCATTCCAATGCTATATATCATGCATCAATCAGAGTTCCTATGCAAAAGTTATGCCTCATGCAAGTTGACCTATCATGTTGACCACCATGGTATGAGAGGATGCCATGCCAGTCCCCATTACTCATGCATATGGGGCTAACTGTGTGAGGAATTTCAAGAATATTATAGAATTTCCAAAACCCTATCACAATTGAGGGTTGAGGAAGTTGAAAACCTACCCCTAGATGGCTATCGGGCTATATTAAATACCAGACCACCAGGAGGGGAAGGGGTTCCATTATTTTTCATTCTATCTTGTTCCATATCTAAGAAAAACATATGAGAGTGGTATTATGTGAGAATAAAAGAGGAGAGATTTTGTAGCAGCCATACATGCCATAGGTCAAAGAAAACTCCATAGAGAGCTCCTCTTTCTTTGTACTTGCATCATTTATATACTAGAGAAAAGAGATCAACAAAGAAACCTCACCTTCTAGCTGGGTTTTCTCTCGTATTGGGTTTCCCAGATCATATATTGTGTTTATTTGTGTATGGTGTGTGTATTTATTTATGTTCTCTATTTTTTCGCATTTGAACTATTTCATATGTTTTTTTAAGAAGAAAACCAATAATCAAGAGTCTGAGATCTAAAGGAAAAATAACCTTAATAGTAAATATTTTCAATTATTTATCATATATGTTGTGACGAACTATTCCAGTGGAATATCCATGATAGTTTATATATCAACCAAACTCCACAAAATCTTTAGAGATGTATCAAAAGAAGGAAGTAATATTGGGGAAGAGGACTTTCTCGGACTTGAAATATGAGATGGAGACTGATGAACAGATAAGAAAAAGGTCTAATCATGAGGAAGGGATAGAAAAAGATGATATTATTGTTGGAAATGATGTTGGAATTGATGTGAAAGGAGACCAATATGGTCAATATTGGACATAGTGTATGTTGTTGGCATTGATGGAAAGAGCATAAATATGGTCACCAGGAACTTGATTAATGTTTATGTATTCATATCAATATCCTAGCAAAAGTTTATGTTGAATTATGTTACTAGCATCCATTCACAGAAGAATAAATTAAATAGAAGTGAAGGGATTGTTCACTCCATGAAGATATCATTGGAAGACCTTTACAATGGAACCTCGAAAAGAAGTTGTTGTGCTCCAAATACAATATGAAAGGGTCAAACATGGTGCTTCAATATAATACAGCAAGTTTTAAGGATCTGGTATAAAAATCTCATAACCTTTCCTTCAAAGAACCTCATGTACCATCAATATAGCACATTTTCTAGGGTAATTCATCATGTGTCAGATAATTGGGCATGTTATGCACAAAACCCATGTTGTAGAATTTTAAAATTCATTTTTTTGGCTCCATAATATTGTATGAAAAATCATCGTATGATTTGGACTCATTTTTAAATTAAAATCAATTAATAAACAAAAACATCATCATTTTTGTTAATTAAATGAAGAGGTGCAATGTTTTATTATTAAAAAGACACATTGGTTCATTTTCTCTCTTACAAAAAGACACATTGTTTCAATATCATATACCTCTTGAGAGACTATATAAACAAATAAAAATGGTAAGGAAAGTGTCTATGTAGTCTACATAAGAAGATCAAAATAAGGAGCAAAGTCCAAGAAAGAAACTATAAACATTTTATGAAGTGAGGGTGGTAGGGAGGAGCTCGGGAGGATTGCAGTCCTCTGAAGGTTAAAGCTTGTTTCATGAGGGAGTTGGTGTTTCCTAAAGTTGGTTCTTTGAAACAAGGGAGTTGGTGCTTCCTAGATTTGGTGCCCTCCAATGAATTCTCAAACTAAATTACTTTCATCCATGGATTATAGGGAAAATACATTGAAATTGGCAGCGTTAGAGTCTAAAGTACATAGACCTCATACACCTGCAGACTATAAATCCATTGAGTTTAATTTTCCCCTAAAAAATGTTCAACCTGGAGACATGGTTGAGATACATAGACATAATATTGAAATGATGTATAGAGGTTTGTTTCAGTCCACTACACATGAGAAAACGATGAGGGGACTGGCTCTCAAGACTGAGAAGCATTTGAGGCATGAAAGAGTATTAGTGAGAGCTAAGTCAATTAAGATAGTTGACTTGGAAAATAAGATTATTTATTTAAGTACAGATCCTGAGAATCCAAAATTTGTGGGAGTTTTTAAGAGTAAGAAAGATAATGAAATCAAAGTACTGAAGAAGAAGCTCAATTTCCTATAGGTTCAGCGTGTGCGAACCCCTGAGCTACAAGCTAGATATGATGAGAAAGAGAAGTTGTACCATTCACTTTTTGAGGTCCATCATACCCTGTAGATATTGTAAGCATAAAAACATTATTTGACTGAGAAACTCGAAAAGGCCTTGCAAATAGCTAAAGAGACTAAGGTATCATTCATACCTTCAGATGTTGATGAGGTCCTGGATAAGGTTATGTCATATATAATTGTAAAGGAGGTAGATCTTAATTCACTCACAAATAAGCTCAAATATAGTTCAGCGAAAATTGCAGAGTTAGAAGAAAAGGCTAGGAGTAGGGAGGTGCTCTTACAACAAATTGGCACTGTAAAGGAACAATTTGAACATGAATTGGATTAGATGAGACAAAGGGTCACTAGTAAAACATCATTTAAGGGATCCAAACACTTGGTTTAGGATGATATAGAAGAAATAGTTTTCAAGAATTAGGATTAGTTTAAGCTAATGCAAGAAGAGTATGAATTGATGTTTCAAGTTTTCAAAGAGATCAAGGTTATAGCTACAAAATTGGAGGGGAAACCAAAGGAGGATGTTGATTTAATTAAGTTCCCAAATAGCATATATAAGGAGGAGTTTAAGAATTTAAATATAGAATATAGGACCAGCCTCATAATGGATGCAAAGAAGGTTTTAGCTAAAACAAAACTCATGCAGAGTATAGAGCACAAGGTACATGAGTTGACTAGTGAGATAGCTTCATTTAAGAAAATCTTCAAACAAGTCAACAGCTATGGGTTGCCTAGTTTTTTGGATGGTTATATAAACTTGTATTCAACGAACAACTATCATAATATTTTGAATGACGGGAGAAATGATGAAAATAGGTTTGCTAAATTGGAGGGATCTCTAAAAGGTCAGAACATGATGAATATGTTGGCTGGAAATTTTACATCATTGTGCACTCTCTAGTTGATTTTTAAGAGCCTACCTCCACCATCATATGATATATTTATAGACTTGGATGAGTTGAGAAGAAATCTAAACAAGTTATAATATTCCATGGGAAACATTTGGAAAAAGATGTGAAAGTATTTTAAAGTACAAGTTCCAAGACAGGGTCAGGTTGGTCAGACAAGGGGCACGTGCCTAGCACCTCCTTAATTGATTTTAGTTGGGAATAATTTTTATAAATGTGAAAGCCTCGTTTGTTTAAATAAATAAAACCACTCAAGAACCAAGAAGTGGTATAAAGAATATATGAATCAATTTAAAGAAACAAGAAGTGGTTTTCTCTAGAAGGAAGAGCTATAAATAAGCCTTGTGGCACATTAGCTCATTATTATTTGTAAATAGAGAGAGAAAGAGTATCTGAATCTAAAATTTCAAAGATCATCCTAACTCAAGCAAAAACACAAATTATTAGAAAGTAGACACTATGATCATAAGGCTTCTATGATTATTTGTTCTATTAGTCTGTAAATTCCATCTCCTCCTTCTTCTCCATTGTAATTTATTTCTGAGATCCATCCTTCCATCTATGTAATGTACTCTAAAATATATCAATAAGAGTTCTCAGCAGCATGTTGACTACAGATATGTTGTATATGTGTTTGGATTCATGAATGAATGAGGTTGATTTCAGTCTCTGACTAATCTTGTTTCATTTATTGTTTGAAATATTCATATTAATGCATAGTTTGTGGTATGTGAATGTATCAAGAAATTAGTGGTATGAATGCATGTAATTAAATCAGAATGCATAATTGTCAAGACTATTGAATTATTTAATGCTCAACATGTTTTCTTCACGGAAATCCTTGTAAGATTTATCTGCATTAAATACCTTGCATGTGCATATCCCCTTTCACACAGTTGTTCATCCTTTTACCTTAATAATTATGATACTTGGCATGAGCGGTTTGGTCATCTAAACTATCTCTCATTGAAGAAACTATGTAATCAAAATATGGTGATTGGTCTTCCTCTTGCTTCATGCAGAGATGGTGTTTGTTCCGGTTGTGTTCTCGGTAAACATCATCGGGACATTTTTTACAAACGTGCCTCTTGGCATGCCTCGAGACCTTTTCATATTGTTCACAATGACTTGTGTGGTCCACTTTATTCTCCTTCTTTTTCTAGGTGCAAGTATTTCTTAACTTTCATTGATGAATTTTCCACATTTACTTGGGTTTACTTATTAAAACTTAAGAGCGACGTTTTTGACAATCTTTTGGCCTACAAGGCCCTTGTAGAAAATAAATATATACATCAAATTTAAAGGTTAAGAACGGATAATTGTTACAAGGAAAATCACTCTATGGCATGGGGTAAACCACAACAGATGGAATGACTGCAGAAGTCAACTCTAATCCCAAGTATGTTATATAAATGAAAATGCTAACAAGACAAGATAAAGATCCTACCTCGTCTGGATGTTCGATGAAGACCACCGTTGAGCACGTGACTCAAATATTTATACCTTCAACTTGTCATCAACAACCAAGATACGCAAGCATATGGTGATGATATATAGTGTTAGCACGTACAATAGCATAATCCATTAACATTCATAACAAATGCACCCATGGAATAATAATTCAAATATTTGCAAGATATCAATTGGAAGAGAAAAGAGTATGTCTATTAAAAAATGATCAACAGAAGTATACAAGTGACAATATTTTGTGTTGGCACATCTCGGAACCAAGAAACTAAATCCCTTCCAGTTGGGCCTCCACCACTTCAATCCTCCACCAAAGGCAAGCTCATATAATAGAGATAATGAGGTTCTCCATCAAATAGGGAAGATCTTGGAGGATGAAAAATGTGTTCAGACTTCAAAGGACAAAGTGATGCAGACTCAATGTGACGTGAAAATTTCTCCAGAGTATCTTTGCTCTCAAAAGTTGAATTCTCTCCTCCTCCACGGTTCGGATATGGCCCAATTTATAGCCTTCAAATGGAACAAAAGGGCTGAGTCAAAACGTTTCTAGTATATGGAAGGTCAAGGATCATGGATCTCATGATGTGACATGGAAACTTGACACAAGTTTTAATTTTGAGAACCAAACTCGATGTACGCGGGATGTAGTGGTGCAACCTGTGTATACACATGTTTTCTAACTAGTATGGCACGTATAGGTGGAAAAATATGATTTTTTGGCTCTAGGAATTGCAAAAGAGGACTTCAAGTCTGCATAGGGAAATGGAAAAGGCCTTCTGATCAAGTTGCATGGGGTGAGTCAAAACTTGCTATAACAAATGCCCCCTAATGTGTGAGGTAAGAGGAGTATCTGCGATGGCTGACATACATTATAATTCCCAGAAGTGGAGTAATGGAGACTCAATTGGAAGAACTAGTTTCTCATGAGAATATTACAATCCATGATGACTTTGTACACATGGCTGCCAATTGAATTACACTACAGATCCATGTGGAAATATACCAAACATTTTTTCATGTCCATGAATAGGCAATATAAAGTAGACACATGCCATAGGTTGTCATAGTCACGAACAAGGCCCAGTGAAAACCAATCTCAAAATCAATATGAAGATATATGTATACAATAGAGTACAATATGATCTCCCATGGTCATTGAAGTCATATAGGTACTGGTCCAATGAATGATAGCAACAGCTCAGGAAATTTGCTACAAACGTGAGACAGCCTACCGATAATGAAAGTAGGTATCAAGGCACCGAGTAGTGTGAATAAAGGTGTTGAGGTAGAACACTTGAAGAATCCATTGATTAGGATACATTGATATATTCCCAACTATCAATGGCGGGAGAACCTACCATTTATGACCGCAAGTCTCTAGGTACTCATAGGACTCTAGGCCTCATTTCCAGAATATATGAGATGATGTCGATGGAAGGAGACCCATTGAAAGGAGAGAATTAAGGCATCTCTCATCAATCAGTACGAGGTACAAAGCAATATATTGATGATTTGGAGGAACTCAAACGAAGATGATGTTCACTAACCAAAGACCTTGTGCATCTTTCGCATGCACCAGATGCAAGCAGTGCACAAAAAATACCCTTTGAATAACAGCCAATAAGGAAGATTTCTGACAAAGGTGAGGAAACCACCAATAAGGCTAGTGGCATCGAAGGAAATGCATGAATCCCATTGTGTGAATATATTTCTTTCAATGGAACACAAGGGAAACCCCCCAGTCAGCGACCAATGAGGAGATGTTGATTGTTGGGTTCAAGGTTACCTACCCATAATGAAAGTAGGATCAGGGTCCACGGTAGGACTACAGATTCATGTAACTCTAAGACACAGACATGAAAAGTCAAGAGTTCTGAGAAATGGAAGACACGAGGTTATAGACATCCTTTAAACAAGAGCATGAGACATATAGAGGACTACGGAAGCATAGACTTGGTAATAAAACTTTTTTTTGCACGAGGCACCAATCAAACTCTCCATAGGGACTGGAAAAGTAACCAGTCGAAGGAGTAAACTCTAAGTAACGACCTCAACTTCCTAAGGTCATGATAAACCCAAAACTTGGATGACAAGTGGACTCAAAAGTTTGTGCTCTGTTCAAAGGTGGCACGAATGCTGCCAATATAAGATAATATAATTTTCTAGCCCATCTTTTTTTTTTTCATAGGAAAATGATTGTTATGATACAATGGAGGAAACGAGTGTCATGAGTAAGAAACTAGTTCCAACGGTGGAATATACCTATTCTCAATGCAAGGAGGTGCATGCAAGGCATGGACACTCAAGGGAATGTTTCCTCTTAGGGTACAAGGTGTCAAGTTGCAAAGGATATAAAGAAGGCTCGGTTTGGCTAGTGATGCAAATTGTTGAGGTAATAGGCTTATAACGAGAAAGAGGGAACCGGAAATAGGCTCAATACTACAAGTAGGATAATGGAATGTAATTACAACTTAACTCCAAAGAATGTCCTTTTTCATAAATTTAGTCCCCTATGCCCGAAAAAGTATAAAATGATATCCAAGAGAACTCTTCTAGCCACTAGTGACTAGAGTATTCTTTTTTGAAATTAGTCTACTTGGTCCGAAAAAGGGTTAAACTTACACCAATAGATGTCCGTTCAAATCCATTTAATGAGTGTGAAAGGGACAAGTTCACTCAAAAATATTTTATCTTTTGAGAGAGTCAAAAAAGAGCTTAAACAAGATTTGATGGGAGCCCCATAGGTATAGGTCAGAATGATTATGAGTAAGAATATGAGGTTCCAACACAAAGTCATATTGGAACTATAAGGGACTACCGGTCTTATGGAATAATCTTTGCATGGGCACCAAATGGCACAGAGGTTCTAACTAGGGAACCCATGTTTGGTAAGCCTCTATCATTCAATAACGACACTTCTAGTAGAAGTACGAGGGTTCTGTGTCGCTAATAAATGGGTTTGTACCTAAGGCATATAGATCACATTCATAGGATAATGCAAAAATGAAAAATGGAGTGACGACCTATCCTATATGTTTCTCAAAGAAAATACTTGTCGAAGTCATGAATGAGCGGAATGATGCTAGAAACCACAAAACTCCATGGACAAAACCACCAAAACCAACTCCTTCCACTGCACTATTAGTCCACTAAGTTGAAAAATTATCATAAACTATATAAAGTGGATACAAATTTTCTACTGATAGTAAAAATAACCAATTTTACCATACCATTTGAGTTTTTTACCCACATAGTGCATTTTGGACCAATTTTTCCATGATCTTCAAGTGTCGATTCTAGGAGCTATGAGCGATGGAATTGACAACTATCTGGACCAAGTAAGTGCTCTTTCCCTCCTCTTCATTTCTAGTGGTTTACAATTTCAAATTAGTCCCCATTTTTTGAGTTTCAAAGGGCACAAATTATGAATTAGGGTGTACGCGATATGTATTTCATCGGGTCACGTATATGGAGACATGTACATGGGTAAGGGAAATACTTCCCATGTGTATGTGGACCTACACACGACTGTTAACATTACAGCCCGCATACAAGTCCGCAAACTAGTTTTTAAAAGAGTTTGACTCAAAAAAGGGTTTTCCTTTTGCAGGATGGTACTTGAATGGAGAGAGAGGGAGCATGAGGAAGTAGATGCATCAGTGGAACGAGATGTGGGGGGGGAACTTTCCCTAAAAACATGTGGACTTTACAAGTTTTGGGCTCTCAAAGGAATGAGGGCTCAAGTGAGGTTGCTTCAAATGCTAGTAAAATTTTGGGATCTGGATACAGAGGACTTCAATCTTGATGGGAAACCATTGACGATTGAAGTAGAGGACATCTATTTCATCGTAGGATTATCTCGTCAGGGCGAGGTGGTGAATCTCAAAGCCCGGGGATTTGGGAGTGGTATGAAGATAGAGACCTACATTGCCACCCACTATGTTGCAGGCACAGAGAAAGTAGGGAGTCAACTCCCCATCAAGGTGATCGAGAACCTAAGTTTGAAGATCATCATCCTTGTACTTACATGGATCACGAGGTCGATCTCATTACACCAAGCATCAATTCCACTCATGTTTTACATAGTGGAGTACTTGCAACCCACAATTTACGATTGGTGTTCCTCACTACTAGCTAACATGAAGAGCCAGCTAGCAAGTTGCAAACAGGGGAGGAAAAGAAACTTTGGGTTCGTATATATATTATGTAGTTTTTTCTTTGAGCGGATTCCATGTTTGATCCCTAGAGTGGAGATCATTCCACGTAGACCGTGCAATCTAGCCATGTTATGGTGGAACGAGGTGTTGAGGCGGTTAGGAGGTGGTAGGGTACCAACCCCCTACAATGATTAGTTCTTCTTCTGGTAGCATCGGTAGGTGATAGCCATAGACAACTACCCTTATGTTTTGATCGACTACAAAGGAGATATAGATATGTCATTTCCACTAGGCTCTGCCTACAGTGATATAGGTATGAAAAAGTTTTATGTATTTCATTTTTTGTGTTTTTCAAAAAGAATAAAAAAAAAACAAATATTTTTGGATGGTATCAAGTATTGACAATTACTTCATTACGCAGATGTGGCTCCGCGATGACCAGATGGATTCCCACGACATCAATGGAGGAACCAGGGAGATGAGTTGCAGGTGGAGATGCAGAGAGAGTGCTACAAAATGTGTAGGGGAACTTGTCTCATTTGATGCATAGGATTCTTATGGTTCAGGTGGAGGATCTGCTAGAGGCTATGCAGCGGCAGGTGGTGGGTGTGCCCTGTACGTGGGTGTGACTCTTTTGACATCTCGCAAACACCATAATATGCTATCATGGTACGCATATGATGCCACAGGCGTAGATTCCATGGTCATTATATCTACTGACCATGTATGTATTTTGAGGTTGTGAGCCCCATTTTGTACTATGACACCATATTTTTGGAGAGATGAAATATAAAAAACATTGGTCTTCGAATTTACGTATATATGTTACAATGTGTACATTAATGGATGTGTTTTATTTACTTTAGTTATGTGACAAATGCCAATCTAAAAAATAATTAGCATATGCATTAGATACATAATTATAACTTCTAGGTATGTGATTATAAGTAATAAAATCAAAGTGTCGTTCCAAAAGTCGTACCCATAGGAATTTTCAGAGTAGAGTAGGGTCTCTCACATGGTAATTGTCATTCAACTGACATACTACTAACTAGGATTCCATGTGAAATTCTAAATACCGAACACCATGTGAAATAGCATCATGTAAAAGCTATATAACAACGATATATTCAACCACATTATTCATTTATGGCCCTAGACAAATGCCACCTGAAGACACCAATTGACCCTCGAGTGAGTAAATGACCCAAGCGATGGAAGCCAATTTCTATGTATGATGACTGGTACCATCTACAAATCCTAAGTAAACTGAAGACTCCATTGACATCTTCCAACCAAGGGAAAAATCGATAAGAAAGATGATGACACAAAGGAAAAGATACATTAGTATACAAAGTGTCACGCCCAATATTGGGGCCTCAAGCGTAATATATTTTCAAGTAGAACCCATATCTGGGATCATCCAGCATATTCCTTTCATAATCCTCCAATTCATAGGCTAAGTTTTCTAAAATACGTTGCATGATATAAGGACCATGCCACATGGGGTTGAACTTACCTACCCCCAACGGTTCTTTGACTTGGTCATACAAAAGGACCAAGTCACCCTCAGCATATTGTCAGGGACAGACAAACCTATCATATTGGACCTTAACACGTCGTTTATTCACTTCGGCAGTCATAGAAGCATCTTGAAGTTTCTCATCCAGGTGATCTAGGTGTACGAGGCATTCTTCAAGATCGAAAGTGTCATTCTAAGGGAAGGGATTTCGCATTCAATTGCAAGGATCAACTCCACACCATGTACTAACTGAAAAGGAGAAAAATCGATGGAAGTCTTAACCAAGGTTCGGTATGCCCAAAGTGCAGGGTAAAGCATTAAATGTCAATCAGATTTTCTCTAGCTGACAATTTTTTACAATATGTTCTTGAGAGATTTTTTCAGGTCCTCTACTTGTCCATTTTCCTTGGGATAATAAGGGGAATAATGACCATGCTTAAACCCCAATTTTGATGCTAACTCTTTCATCATTTCATTCTGAAAGTGACTCCCATGATCAGTGAAAATATCCCTTGGGATTCCAAACCAAGCTATAATTTGGTTGAACACGGAAAATGTTGAAGTCTTACCATCGGATTTAATAATAGGCATGGCCTCTACCCATTTAGTGAAGTAGTTTATGGCCACAATATTATGATGATGCCCCCCAGCCGAATCTAGGTTACAATCCATAAAACCCACCCCCCCACTTGGTGAAGGGACCGACGATGATGACTGGGTGAAGAGGGGTTGGATGCGAGCACATTTTCTAAGTGAACACCTGGAAAGGGTGAAACTTCTTGACCGCTTCGACACAATCTTTAAAAATTGACGGCCAAAATAACTAGCTTGCAATATTTTTTGGGTTGTCGCAATCCCATATAGATGACCACCACAAGCCCCATTCTGACAGTCATTAAGAATGGACTTGGCTTCCTCGTGAGTCAAGAAACAACGTAAGATATTATCTATGCCTCAATGATACAAAGTGTCACCGACGACAAGGTAATTTTTAGCATGATGTCATATACGTCGTCGATCATCTCTTGACAGATGTTGAGAGAACTTCAAGGTTTGAAGATAAATCAAAATGTCTCCATACCAGGGGTCCAATACGAGATAAGGAAAATATGTTCATCCGTGAATGAATCAGCATAAATGAAGTCCTCATCCAGCCAAGGGAAGTCTGATATCAACTTGGAAAAAACTAGTGATTCCTTGGATTTTGCCAAAGCAAAATCAAGGTCAAATTCTTGCAAAATGACAATCCACGTATTGTATTTTCCCCCTATGATACGCCTAGTAAGAATTATTGAAATGGATTGACATCAACAACTATATAATTTCATAATCTTTGAACCATGTGTACGGAAACCAAGGCTAGATTCTCCATGTGTGAGTACTTAAGTTTAGGGATGACTAAGTTTTGACTAAGGTAGTAGACAATGTGCTCATGGAGCTCATCATCCTCCTAAACCATAACCATACCAACCGTCCCTTCGAACATGATGATATAAAGCAAGTAATCTCTAGTGTAGTCTGGAGGCTTTAGCAGAGGCATTGATACCAAGGCATTTTTAAGAGCATTGAAGGATTCATAGGCTCTCTCATCCCATACAAATGGAGTGTCCTTCTTCAAGAGATGCATGAAACCATTAGTTATATTGGCATAGTTTACTATAAACCGACGCAAGTGTTAGCACTCTGTAATTTTCCCAAGGCTAAAAAGGCAGTCACAGAGGTAACATCAGAACCACTTCAAGTCTCGGATCTAGCCCTCCAAGACTCAGAGAGGGATCTCTCTATATGATTTAACCTTGTTTGAGGAGATATTTTAGGCTAGGTAATGAGAACAGTGGGCTTTGTTGTCAAAGTGTTTCTGAATTGGTTGAGACAGTCAACTCCTCCATTGGGCTATGGGGTCTGTATTTAATCAAATCTGAGAAACAACCAGAAATGACAAAGAAATCCTTCACAGGGCGAGATAACACACTCACTGGATCTTTAATAATTAAAATGATGATCAGAAGAAAAGATGAGGAAAATAACTCCAACCAACAGGCACTTAAGAATCTCTTGATTAAAGATATTTAGAAGATGAACATTCAAATCTTGAGAATCGGAAACAGGGTATCAAAGATAAATCCTGAGACATACGTTACTCTCAAAGATTAGTTTTAGAAAAACAAGATGATTATAGAGCAAGAAAACATTTACTGAGAAATCACATCACCAGTAAACATGCGCAGGAATCCTGTAAAGTGCCTCTTCTTTATTAATGGCAGACCTATTCAAAATGTTACAGCTCGATAGCCACAGGGCGTGAAGATCCAACCCTATTACATTAAAATCATCTCCTTAAATAAGACAGATCATCCCAACCAAGTTCCGAGAGTCGGTTTAACCGCCTTGGCCGAAAATAGCCGCCACTCCCATGAAATTTGGGGTTTTCTGTTATGAGAAATGGACCGTTTTTCTGCAAAACAGGGGTCCGATCAGAAGTGGTTCTCTCTTCAATGATGACACCTGGGAGAAAACTGAAAGAGGTTATTGAATATGAGCATGTTCTGGACAAAAACCTCTTTCAGTTACGTAAAATTCGTCCCCAGCTGGCCGTGACAGCTCCTGCAAAATCGAGACTGAAACGGAAAATGACAAATCTGGAAAAATAGGCCTCGAAGATGTATTCGACTCTCTCTTCTCATGATCCCGTTGAAAAAACTGAAAGAGGGTTTTGTTCCTCATCCCGTTCTGACCAAAAACCTCTCTCGGATTTTGAAAATTCGCCTCCATTTGCTCAGGATCTCCGTCGGAAGAAGACATGGTAACATAGGCAAAAATTGGCAAACATGAGGGAAAATAGTTTTTTGGCGGGAAAAAATTCCGGACCCCCCCCCTCGTTAAATGTCGACTGCCCGGGGGGGGTCCGGAATTGAACCTGGGCCGTGGATTTGGTTGGGCAATTGTGGGCCGTGTAGATTTGCTTGGGTTTTAATTTAAATTCCGGACCCCCCCTCGTTAAATTCCGGAAGGTGGGGGGGCCTTCGGAATTAACATGCGTCGTTGATTATTTTTGGGGCATGGTCGATGGGGGGCGGGGTATATGGAAGTGTGTCAGGAGTTATGGTGGGCGGGAGTATAAGTGGGATAGTACGTAGGGGGAGTGGGTAGTGGGGAATGAGGTGGGGATGACATAGTGGAGGTAGGTGGGGTAAGGGTGACGTAAGGTTAGGGGACGTGAGTGGAGGTAGGTGGGGTAGGAGGTTACGTAGGACTTAGGTTGTTTTATTAATTTATTAATTTTTTGTTTTTTTAAACATAATATGTTATGTATTACGTTTTCCTCTTTTATTTTTGTTTTATTTAAATGTGTATATAATTTGTATTATATATATAATGTTTTTTTGTCATTATGTATTTTTTTTTAATTTTTAATATAGTTTATTGCTTTTGCTTTTTTAATGTTTTTTATTGTTTTTTTAATATTTTTAATTTTTATTTGTTTTAAAGCTTTTTAATATGTTTTATTAAATGTTTTAATATGTTTTAAATTTTGTGTTTATTTAATTTAATGTTAAACTAACCTAGTCTTTTTTAACTAACTTAATAATTAATTAATCAACAATTAATTAATAATTAATTAATTATTAAATAGTCATTTATTAATCAAATTTAACCTAGACTAACCTTACTGATAATTCTTTTGTTCATCCTAAGTCCATTTATGCAGGGACGGAGAGGCGGGAAAAGTAGTCGATGGGGCAACAGGACAAGGGAGTTTGGGCGTCGTGTGTATGAAGGATGCAGCAGGGTGATGGAGAAATGAGCGACAAGAATGGAGGGAGGAAGCGGAATCAACTGAGCCAGACTTCATCATCACGAGGGAGATGCCAAATCAGCAGTCGAAGTATCGACTCGCCTATAATTATAGGACCCCTAACATAGGCTCCACCTGGGGATGGCAGCTTCTTTCAGGAGGTGTCAAGAACCACAGACTTCTGAACATGCAAACCAGAGCTTTATCCATTGGGCTGATCCCAAAACTTATTCTGCAACCTGTAGCTGTTTTGATCTTGCAACTACATGAACACTGCTGAAAAGAACACTGCTGAAAAAGAGATGCTCAGAATGCTGAGCTTATTCATTTTCCTACCTACCTACCCTACTGCGATCATTGCTCAGCTAGGTAATGGAAAAATGCCAATGGAGCCAATCCAGCAGTTGATTTAGTGGCTCTGTTCTTTCACC
>ML782548.1:2260239-2282853 GCA_009831015.1 Picea engelmannii | reverse complement strand
CATGATTGGTACATACTTGGTACATGGTTGGATGTACTTATTTATGGTACAGGTTGATTACAGTTTGGTGCATGGTTGATGCACTTGTTTATGGTATAGGTTGATTACAGGTTGATGCATTGTTGATGCATGGTTCAGATTTATTGGTACAGGTTTACAGCGGTATATCTCACAGTGATAGTGTGACAGTGGTTCCATCATTCTACTTCTACTTCAGGGTGGCAGGATGAGGCAAGGATAGGTGGTTGTAGCCACCTTTCGGTTGTAGCCGAAGAACATTGGGGGTTGTAGCCTCCTTCTGGTTGTAGCCAGAGAATTGGGGAGTTGGAGCTTCCCTCAGGTTGTAGCCTGAGAAACTAGGGGGTTGGAGCCTCCTTCCAGTTGCAGCTGGAAAACAAAGGAATTTGGTGCTTCCATTGAATGTAATTCTTCAAGACATATAAGAAAAATCATTATGTGGTTTTCTCTCGATTTAGGTTTCCACGTAAAACACTAGTGTACTGTGTATGTGTGTGATTGTTTATTTCTTACTGCGCATTATTGGATAATAATTCTACATTGATATAACATTTGAAGAAAAAGGATTATAATTACACTATTATGGATTCACCTCCCCTCTCAGTAATCCAACAATTAAGACAAGAGCCTCATGGCTTCCTCAAGTTTGGGGCATAAGTGGGTAAGGTGATCATCTGTACAAAGTTTATAAGGAAACTTCACCTTTCGCTTTTCTTTATTGCCCTCACTATCATTTTTGTTTGATCTATCATTGTTAGTGTTGTCCTTGGGTTTATTATTATTATTAATCCTCCCACCCTTACGATTACTACCACATCCTTTCTTTCTATTCCCTCGTGATTGTTGGTTACCATTTGGTTTGGTCGACAATTCTATAGAATGCACATTCATTGACTGAGTAGGAGTGGAGGACGAAGACGAAGCTCGTCCTACTATAGACTGGCTTAAAGACAACTCCTTCAACTGGTTCATCACCAAGTCTATAGACTTAGTATTTGCAGAGCCTATAATGCCATCAGCATGAGGCCCAGGATTTTCTCTAGGGTCATAATTTGACCTCGGTGCTTCAGGAAGAATT
Source organism: Picea engelmannii (assembly GCA_009831015.1). Classification (NCBI taxonomy): domain Eukaryota; kingdom Viridiplantae; phylum Streptophyta; class Pinopsida; order Pinales; family Pinaceae; genus Picea; species Picea engelmannii. The sequence continues at coordinate 2,281,757 of ML782548.1, read as the reverse complement.
TTGTATAAAATCCCATATTGAGCATATATGAGGTCCAATTGTTGGGCTTTGAAAATAGCTTCATCTTCAAATGTTACCCTGGATGTAGAAACATCCTTCGAAATATAAGGAAATATGGATTTAAGGAACCATTTCAACAAAAAATCTGGAGGAATGTAGGCTTTGATCAACCTCTTACGTCTACTCCACTCTTGGATATGGTCCGAGATATGGGTGGATTTGTTCTGGCAGAGGGCCGACAGAAGTTATATGTCGGCATCGTAACAAACCGGCAACTGGAAGTGGTTGAGAAAGACTAAAACCATATGATTAAAAATTATGTATGTTCCCCCTAGTAGCTCAATGTACCATTTTGTTGCAACCCCCGTGAGGGTGTGTTGAAATAGTCTCAAACGAATATAATCGTCATTAAGGAAATTGGATGAGCACCAAAGGTGAAAATTAGTGACGTAATCACTAGGATCCTTGCCAGTATTGCCCTCGAATTTTGGAATATCCGAAGGAAACTTGGTGGGGATGGGGGGCCATGACGGATCATGACACACCGAGTCATTCATTAATATTGAAAATTCTAGAAAATTAAGCGTGGCCAGAAAAGGGAGTCGGGTTGCGGCATCTAAGCCCATGCTCCCTGGAAATATTGATGTTGAGGGATTGTGGCCCATCCAAGGTTCTAGTATGCACCATGGCCCTATCCATTATGGTAATATCCTCCTCCAAATTGAATCATAAGAGGTTGTGTGGGCACCATACCTATAGAAATGTTATAATGAGGGTTATAAACATTTCCCCCAGCTAGAGGAGCTCCAGGCTGGGGGTTTCCCATAGTATGAAACTGACTCCATCTGGGTGAAAATATGGAGGATAGAGGTGGATTCATCATACCAAACATGTTGATTGAAATCGATGTGGAGGAGTAAGGTGGAAAGGATGGAACATAAGTAGTAGCTTGTCTGCTCAGTTGATTACTCCATCCAATAGCATTAAGACTACGATTATACCTAGGAGGAAAAGGAGGTTGGATTCCAACTGTAGGATTCATTTGGGGAATATGAGCTCCACCAAATGAGAGTGGGATATGCATAGGATCCATGCCCCCAGGTCCAATACTAGGATTGCTATTATTCGTTGGAATGGAAGATGAAAGTTGTGATGTCATATTTGGCATACCAAAAGAGAAAGGGTTAGAGACCGAAGTAATGGACTGAGCATTGTATTCAGGTGTACCAAAAAGAGACCCAAAAGGGTTTGTTACTATGGGTTGAGTAGAAAACACAGGCTAGATATGAGTGATGACAGGAACCTCTGACACTACAACCATAGCGGTTGAAGGATTCAAAGGAGTTCCATTAATTACAATAGGTATAGGAGTCGAAGGACTCCCAATATCTTTCTAACTCGGCTCAATACTCATACTTGTATGATCACAAGCCTAGTAGGTGGAGGTGTGTGTACCATGTTTGATAACTTTACACCTTTTAGAAGGAAAAGACTCAAAATGTGGTGGTAACTTTAACAAACAGAGAGACCTGCGAGGAAGTTGGTGTGGCTCCACGATGACTCAAGACTCAAGATATAAAAACAAATCCTAAGGCCAAATAACAATCAAAGAGCACACCAAAATAAACAAAAAGGCCAAATGCACATAAGTAGGATATAGTGGTTGAAAAGGGGTGTCCCTCACTAGAGTAGGCATGCCTCACCCAAGAGGGGCTTGAGACTCCCTTCAAAAGATCGAAGGTATCATAATCAATTATAAGGGCCCTCGTGGGTTTAACAGCGCAGTTGGTCAGATCCCCCTAGAGAGGTAATCTTCCATAAAGGTTGTGTGTTGTCCGACCCTTATCTGACTCGGGGTACCTACAGAATAACCCCTGCAAGTAACATATGTGGCTACCTATGTCAAGCAACTAAAGCCACCATGATATAACCAATGCATAGGCGGACAGTCGTAAGTCAGGTCCACCATATGGACAGGGTAAAAAATCTCAAAATCTTGAAAGCATCGCCTCTCATAGAGGTAAAGGTACTAGCAAGACCCCCATATAAGAATAGATTCATAGAAATATCTCTAACGCTAAGAAGGTATTAGAGGGTTATCTTTGCAACCAACTTCATGCGACCTCATGCTTAACTTTGGTGTGAGCAGAGCATATTGACATCACTAATTACACAATGGATTCCACCACTCCCTGGTTAGACAAATATGTTGAGTTTAATAGCCTTGGAAAATTTTACTCACAAAATCCTATTCCAAGGCCCTATATCCTATGCTTGTTTGTGTACTCTAAAAAATAAAATCATTTCTAATCAATTTTAATTAATCAGTGTTAATTTTAATGGTTTTGTTTACTCAAGAGATGTGGTCGTGAAACTGATGATGTTGTGACTCAGCAAATTAAAGAAATGAATATGAACATAAAGCTAATTCCTAATCTTCAATTCTCAAAAGATGATAAGCTTTCAAAATGCAACTTTCAATTCAACTCTGCAATTCAATAAGATGCAATCTTTCCATATATGTATCAAGATCAATACTAAACAACCAAAAGAGCAAATACCAAAAATGAAAAATGTATATTTTTTTGTATTTTCAATATAAAGAAATGAAAATGCAAGGACTGAATAGCAGCATAATATATAGACCCTACTGCAAGCAAAAAGAGACAATCCAAGAAGGATACCAAGAAGTAAACACTCAGACCAAGATGCAAGGACAACCAATGAAAAAGATGATGAGAAAGAAAAACTCACCCGAAAATTCAACCATAAAAAGGTTTCCTATCACTTTGCAGTCACTCAACAGTTTGGACAGATACCCAAGGAGACTCAGCAACCAACAAAACTCACTCAGCAAACACCAAACTCAGCAAGTAAGCAAAAAAGGTTGATGTACGCAACCATTTAAGCAAAAACCGCGTATGTACGTGCACTATAGAAGGACAAGTCACGTATGTGCGCATCTGTCAAGGGAAAATCCGCGTATATGTATTAAAACACTGCCTAGGAAAGGATAAGGCCAAGAAACTCTGATTCAAAGTAAAAATAGACTATCAAGCAATCAGGCAACAAGGAAAATTAGGATAACAGAGAGCAATGAAGCAGAAAAACACTCCAAACCCCAAAATAGAAGATTCATTTCCTAGTATGGTCATCAATTATGTTACGAGGAAAATCACTCTATGGAATGGGTTAAACCACAATAGATGGAATGACTGCAGAAATCAACTCTAATCCCAAGTATCTTATATAAATGAAAATGCTAACAAGACAAGATAAAGAGCCTATCGCATCTGGACGTTCGATGAAGACCACTGTTGAGCACATGACTCAAAGATTTATAACTGCAACTTGTCCTCACCAACCAAGATACCCAAGCATATGGTGTTAATATAGTGTTATCACATACATTATCATAATCCATTAACATTCATAACAAATACGCCCATGGAATAATAATTCAAATATTTGCAACATATCAATTGGACGATAAAAGAGTATTTCTATTAAAAAATTATCAACAAAAGTATACAAGTGACAAACTTTCGTGTCGACATGTCTCAGAACCGAGAAACTAAGTCCCTTCCAACTGGGCCTCCACCACTTCAGTCCTCCACCAAAGGCAATCTCATATAAGAGAGACAATGACTTTCTCCATCAAAGACGGAAGAGCTTGGGGGTTGAACAATGTGTTTATACTTTAAAGGACAAAGGGGTGTCGACTCAATGTGAAGTGAAAATTTATTGAGAGTATCTTGCTCTCAAAATTTAAACTCTCTCCTCCTCCACGGTTTGAATATGTCCTAATTTATAGCCTTCAAATGGAACCGAAGGGTTGAGTTGAAACATTTCCAGTATATGGAAGGTCAATGATCATGGATCTCATGGCGTGACATGGAAACCCAACAAATTTTTTAATTTTGAGCACCAAACTCGATGTACGCGGGATGTAGTGGTGCAACCTACATATATGCATGTTGTCTAACTGGTACGGCATGTATATGTGGAAAAATATGGTTTTTTGGCTCTGGGAAGTGAAAAATTGGACTTCAAGTCTACATAGGGCAATGGAAAATGCCTTCTGAGTAAGTTGCATGGGGTGAGGCAAAACTTGTTATAACAGAGACTGAGAATCAGGCTGTTGTAGCCTCCTTCTAGTTATAGCTAGAGAGTTCAAGGAGTTGTAGATTCCTTTAGATTGAAGCATGTAAATAGGGGGTTTTAGCCTCCTTCCAGTTGTAGCTAGAGAATTGGGAAGTTGGTGCTTCTAATGAATGTATTCTTTGATATATAAGAATGCATTTTGTGGTTTTCTCTCGTTTGGGTTTCCACGTAAATTCTGGTGTACTGTGTATTTGATGTGATGTTTCTTATGTTTATATTGACAATATACTAATGATATATTGTTGATTAATTTGAAGTTTAGATATTGTGGTTAAAAGTGGTAAAAGTTTCCATATTGATTCACCCCACCCCCACTCAGTATTCCAAGAAAGAAAATGCAAGAGTTCTTTGAACTCGGTTTAGGAAGCACGACCATGGAAAAATATGAAAATAGGTTCTTGAGTGGACTACCATCCTTTTATAAAGAGAATATTCAATATGATGAGCCTGAGACTTTGATCGAGACCATTATAAAGGCTAAGTACATGTATGAACAAGAAAAGGGCAGAGATCCCTTACAGAAATTTTGGAAGGATAAGAAGAAAGAGAACTTTGATCATAGAAGGAAGGAATCAAATCTCCTTTCAATAGAAACGATCCTAAAAAAAATCAGCAAGATCAATCCACTAAGGATGAGTCCAAGAAAGAGGATTCCTTGGTAAAAAGGGGAAGACCACAAACTCACTATTGGGGATGAAAATAATACCACATGTACAAGGAATCCCCTCACATAGGAGATAAAACAAAGACCATGAAAAACATCCAAGAAGCTACAACAGTAGAAGACATGGGAAAAATATATGCAACCTTGGAAGATCGACAAGCAGAATACCAATCCAATATGATCGAAGTGGAAGGTAAGATTAGTAATCATCCTATTTCTATTGTAATTGATTTAGAAGTAAGTCATTGTTACATTGATCCTAAAATAGTGGACAAATTACAATTGGAGAAAAATAAGCTTGAAAAATCAAGTTTGGTTCAGCTAGCCACTAGAACCAAAAGAAGGATCAATGAGACTATTAAAGGTTGTCTGAAAAATCTGAATGGAGTGAGTAATAATGTTGATATGAATATCATTCCATTAGGATCTTATGATATTCTAATTGGAATGGATTGGTTTGAACAACATCATGTTGTCCTAGAATGTCATAACAAGACATTTACATGTCTTGATGAACAAGGAAAACAGAGCATTGTGAAAGGAATTACAAGACCCATCTCTATAAGGGAGATTTCAGCCTTACATCTGAAGAGATGTTTTAGGAAGGGATGTTAATTTTATGTAGCTCATCTATACAAGCTAGAAAAGACAAAAGGGCCAAGCCTTGAAGATTATTCAGTATTGCAAGAGTCTAAATATGTATTCCAAGAAATACCAGGATTACCACATAAGAGGGGGGTAGATTTATCTATTGATTTAGTAAAAATAATTACAAATGAAGCTAGAAGAATTGTTGAAAAAAGGTTACATATGCCCGAGTGTTTCACCTTGGGGAGCACCAGTACTCTTTATCAAAAATAAGGATGGAACATTGAGACTGTGTATCTATTTTAGACAACCAAATAAATCCAATGTGAAGAAAAACTAATGATCCAGGTGGATATCAGTGGCCACCCACCTATTCCAACTGGCTCAAAATAGTCTTCTAGCAATTTAGTATTTTTAGCAGTTGTTATGAACATAATATATAATAATAAATATAAATACAATATAATAGTTAATGAATAATTAATGAAGAGACACCTTCCCAATGAAAGGTCACGTATCTTCATGGAAGGGCACCCCTACGTGGGTATATAAGACCCTCATTCTTATTTTATCTCATCATATCATATTCATATACATTATTATTTAATATATTATCCTTTATGAATTATAACTTGTTGTCCTACCTACATTAGGTATTTACCTAGTGAACCGACTTGGTTCACCACAGTGGTATCAGAGCTTCGTCTCAATCCAAATTTTGGCCACAAATAGAGTTTCTCTAAAATCAGGTCTTTGACCTCATATTGGCCATTTTCCATTTATAAATCAAATATTCTACACATTTCAGCGAAAGTTAAAAAGTCATTCTGCAAAAAATCTAAAAAACAAAAAAAGAGGAGAAAAAAATAACAAAAGAAAATAAAAATAAAAATAAAAGGTTTTTCTTAAGGGGCACGTAAAGAAGTATAAGTGTACACCAAGAAATTTGAAAGAAATATTCCAAATTTGGCACTAGTTAAGTTAATTGTCATTGCCCTGGATGGGGTGACACGCGGCACTCCTGTGACACTGGGCTTAGCACTAAGCCATGGCATAAATGCCGATGGCTGCCACCCACAAGCCTGCATTTACGATGGTGGACGGTCATAGCTGCAGCTATACGATGGAGGGACACCTCCCTCGCACGATCACTCTCGCTCATAGCGTACTCAGCATGACAGGGTTTAAGGGGGGTCAGGTGACTTCAGCCTCTGGTAATTTTCTTTCTTATGTGCCTAGACAGAGCGAGTTTTCTTCTGCTTCGGCTCTCCTCTTTGCATGGGCGCTTGGGTGCAGTCATGTACCCCTCTTGTCCTAGATCACTCCCATCTCGTTGCATTTTGGTGAGGAAATTCCTGGCATTTTTCTTTTCTATGTGCCTGGACAGAGTCGGTCTGCTCTTGCTCCAACTCTCCTCTTCTTCTGGGAGCCCTGGTGCAACCCGACATCCTTCTCGTCCTGTCTTATTCACTTCTCACTGCAACCCCTCTGTACATTCATCTATTCCCCAGCAAATATGGCCAGAAAGCGGGGCAAGCCTCACCGTGGCTCGACCTGGTACACCCACAAGGCGCAGCGGCAAAGGAAAGAAAAGTTGGAACATGCTTTGGCAATGGCGATCTCCATTCTCCAGAAGAAGGCTTGGGATGAGAAATTGGCACTGCTCGCCATCATTACGGAGACGAGAACTGGTTGCAGCAGCAAAGCCACGACAATTAAGCTGGGAGACAGGCAGGAGGATGGGGCTGAGGACGCGTTTCCCACCTATTACGTGGAAGAAGATCCATTCATGGAGGACCAGTCGACTACCCAAGAGCCTCGAGCCATGGAGGTGACTCACCAGGATGAAAGCAGCCCAAAATTCGCTCTGGTAGATGATATTCCCAACTACATTATTGAGGAAATTCCCTGGCCGGGTGACTACAGCCCCACCAGCCATGATATGCAGGTAACCAGAGCATATGTGAATGTGGATAACAATCGCTCGGCGAGGAAGGATGAAGTGGATGGTGCAAAGAAGAAGGAGTTTGACGCTGGAATTGGAGCAACCGTGGAATTGAGGGATGTCCCCCTCAACGACGTGGGTGATGGTTTGCATGGATCTCTCCTCCATCCAGAGCATCTGGCTCTGGTGTTCAAACTCTGAGGCCACATGGAATACCTGGAGCATAGAGCCCTTGTCATGGGCCAGCGTCTGGACCTTCTCCTTGATGCGTACTCCAATGTTCCAGCTAAGCGGAAGTGCCCTCTCTGCGCGTAGGCATTTTCCATCTCGACTAGGTCCACGTGGCAGACAAGCAAGGGCGACAGGTCACCGGGTATCTAGGTCTTTATGCTTTTCTTGGTTCTTAGTTTTATCATGTTACTGTTTTATGCCCATTTGGACTATAGCCATCTGTCCTGGTTTCCTCCGGGTAGGACAAATGCTACTTTGTTTCCTGTTTTATCATGCTACTATTACATGCTCTCCACTTATGCTGGTTTCCGGTAATCGGCAGCATTTTTGGTGACTCGGACCTATATCACTATATATTTTGTCAAGGTTTCTTCGATAATTTAATATAGCAGGTTCCACTTTTTTACTTAAAAAAAAAAAGTTAATTGTCATTTAAAAAGTGAGAAAAGGTAATTTAAAAGAAAAAGTGAATATTTTATTTTACCTTTGGAGATTTACCATCCCATGGTTTTGGAAAACCGTTAGTCCACGGTATTCCATACCATATATAATATATGTGTGTGTGTAGTTTCCTCTAAAAAATTATTTCACAAAACTTAGGGTCGCGTTTGTTGAGCCCTAACCGCTGCTAACAAATAGTCAAGAGTATAAAAGGGATTTATAAGGTACTTTTTATAAAGTATAAAAACGATTATAAAAAATGGAGTGAAAAGATATATAAAAGGAAGGAGTATAACTAAAAGAGTTCTTTTGGAAAGTGTGAAGGTAATATTAAATTATTTTTCATTAATTACCAAGGAAAAAAAAGAAGAAGAGATTAAGTGAATATAAAATTACTTTTGGTAAAGTATAAAGAAAATATTCAAAGTTTTTAAACTCTATATATATAAAAAGAAGAATTATCAAGGATTATTTTCTTAAAATAATATAAAGGAATATTAGAGGAAGATATCTATTAAGTCAAAAATCTTAAGTCTTATTATTATTAAAGGGATATTATAATAATTATAAAGTCAATTCAAATTAAAAAATGGATTTTAAGTAAGGAATATTTTTTGGTAGATGCATCAGATTATTAACATTTAGAGGAAATATTCAAGAAAAAGAATTTAGCATCCACATTTTCCCAGATAAGAAGAAAAATCACATAAGTATGGATTTGGCAAATCAATTAATAATTCCAAAGATAAATGTAATCGAAACAAAAGACTTTTTTTTGCAATAAATATGACATCAAGAATTTATCGTTGACACTCGAAGATTATAAACTCATATCGAAATTCGAGGTTACAACTATATATGAAAAAGAGGTTGATATAATCCTCGGCTCGACTTGGTTAGAGATGTTGGGTAGCTTAATATTAAACCTTGAGAAAAAAAAATTAATGTTTTCCTACAAGAAGAAAAAAAAAAGTTACATGACGTCTCAATAAAGTCAGATTCAATATCTATGTCAAAATATCTTGATCAAATCTCCAAAATACTACTATCAGAAAAACAACAATCAATACTTGAGAACCAAAAATAATGTGACAAAATCGTCATAGACAAGGACGCAAAAATGTGTCACCTAAAATCTCATAATCAAAGTTTACTCACCCATATTAAGAAGATAAAGAGTGATAAGAAGATGGTACAAGACAAGTTAGAACAACTTATCAATAAGGAATCATTGGTAGATAAAGAGAAAATGATTGAACCTGTGGAACTACATAAGTATTCAAATGGAAAAAATTGTTGATGGTGGATAAAGAAATTAATACAGACTCAATCAACCTTACAGCTCAAAGGGATTCAATTGATGTAAAGAGGTCTTCACATGCCGACGTAGAAACAAGCCAGGGCTATGAATAAGATTCAATTCCAAGTGTTAATCAAGAAGAAGCTACAAGTACATGAAGTAAAGATCAGGTTTCAAGGATTCCTTATAGACATCCTAATCACAAAAATCGATACTTCAACCAATCAATGTATCCACATAAACAAATGACAAATATGTCAAAAATTATTACCTCCATTACAAATGATGTTCAAGGTAGAAGTTATCATGGGAGTCAAAATACATCAAATTGTCTACAAGAACCCCATAAAATCCCCATTGTGAAAAAGATCAATTTAAGGTGGTAAGACTCTCATACAATTCGATGGTTCTACGCAGCGCTTAGAAGATCCTATCGTTTCAAATCCTCAACAATCACTAATTCAAGAATAAAGAATAAGGAGGCGATATTACAAGCCAGATAAAGAGATAAGTCTTCCATAAGTATGCTTTGAGGACAAATCATTTTTAAGGGGAAGGCAATGTTATGAACATAATATATAATACTAAATATAAATACATTATAATAGTTAATGAATAGTTAATGAAGAGACACCTTCCCAATGAAAGGTCACGTCTCTTCATGGAAGGGCACCCCTGCATGGGTATATAAGGCCCTCATTCTTATTGTATCTCATCATATCATATCCATATACATTATTACTTAATATATTATCCTTTATGGATTATAACCTATTGTCCTACCTACATTGGGTATTTACCTGGTGAACCGGCTTGGTTCACCTCAGAAGTTTTTTGGTTCCTAAACTTATGGGGCCATTTTGAGGGCCTAAATGAAGTTCTCTCAGGATGGAGCACCTAAATGATGGCCAAAGGCTCCAATTGATCCCCCAAACTTAATATCCTTGATTATACCTTTCCAACGAGCTATTGTGCGCTGCAAATGGAGATCGTATGCCAAAGTTACGCCCCTGGGAAGTTGATACACCAAACTACCTTAAACGGGGTCCACAAAACTGTTGGATTTTTATCTTCTGGGGTTAGGGTTTTTTATTTTCTTAATGTTAAAAAGGAATTGGAGCCTCATTTTAACAATCATATTCTTGTGAATGTGAGTAGTCGTCACATCTCTTCTCAGAGATAAGTTGCCACCATTCTAGCGAGTCTTTCACTCTGTATTTTTACAGTTTTGTACATTTCGCTCATTAATAGAAATTGTGTATTACTGTATCTCTATGTTTATGGTTGCATCTATGATATATTTGTGTTATATTATTGGATATATAAGATATCTCTGTACATTTATGTATTATATCTTCGCTCTCATTTCGAGCCAAAAATAATATGGATTAGTCGTATCAGAGCAGGTTGCTCTTGATCATTTTTCCAGTGCATGTCCTCGACAAGGTATGACTATAGAAATTTGGATCTCAATCTTGTCTCTCTTGAGGAAAACCTCTCTCGAATTCCCAAGAAACCCTCCATGGTGGAAGAAAAGAAAAACAATAGAGAAGATGATTATATTAATCTATTTCTTGAGCAAGCTCTCACGCAACAGAGGGATGAAATGATGGAGAATTTTTCCCACGTCCTTCAATGCATGTCGATAACAGTCGGCACACCTTCATCAAGCGGCCACTTTTGAGGCACCTCACCTTTCAAGGTACAAGTTAATTTAGATATTCTTGTATTTGGATGAAAGATAGATATGGATGCCCTAGAAAAATTCTTAAATATGCTAGAAGGTTATTTCTTTGTTCACGATTTTTCCGACAGGGAAACGATCACCTTTGCACTCCTTAAGGATCTCCCCCATGTCAAACATTGGTGGGAAACTTACTGGGAGAAAAGTTCCACGGAGGAGTCTAGAATATATGGGGTCGATCCCACTTGGGATTTTTTTGTGGAATATGTCAAGGAACAATATTACCCTGTTGGTAACTATGATGACCAGTACATGAGGTGGACCACGTTGTCTCAAGAGAGGGGCCAAGAAGTGTCAGATTTCACCAATACCTTCCATACCTTGCGCACCAAGATGGGTATCAAATATTCTAAGTGGAATTTGGTTCTTAAATATTGTGGGGTTGTACACAGATACATCCAAACTGAAATGCAGTTCCTGGACATCTCATCGTTGAGAGTTGCCTATCAATATGCTGTCAAAATCGAACAGAAATTTAGACACCGAAAAAAATGGGAGTTCGGGTCTGAAAATCCACAACAACCAAAGTATGATAAAGACAGCCCTAACAAACATCCTCCTAAAAACCAGTCCAAGCCATGGGAAAAGAAGGGTCACGGGGAAATGAAGAAGGACACTAGAAAGTGGTGTGATTTCAACAAAATCCCTTGGCACAACACTGATGAATGTCACTCAAAACGTAATTGGTGGTCAATATCAAAGACGAGGAGCCAAACCCTGATTCGAAATCTGATTCAGAAAATAATGGGAGAAGATGGATCATCAACACAGACCCCACTTCTATTGTCACGACTACGACAATTCAACCAGAAGAACCAGTAGATCCTAAAGAGGGGGAGCGCCTCTTCCATTCATAGATGTGGGTGAAGGGGACTCAATTTCATTTCATTATTGATAACAAAATCTAGAATAAAAAAACCTCATCTCAACAAAGGTTTTCAAACAGTTGGGTTTGTCGACAACACCACACCCGCAACCATACAACATCGGGTGGCTTCACCAGGGACGATATCTTCATTTCAGCCAATAGTGTCGATTTTCATATGGCATCAATCCCTTCAAGGATGAGTTATTATGTGATGTTTCCCCATTGGATGTTTGTGATGTTCTTTTGGGCTAGCCATATATGTGTAAGTGCCATGTTATTTATGAGTCTTGACCTCGTAGTGTCATTATTACTCTGGGGAGTCATCTCTATAGGATACCATAGGTAGTTCCAACTAATGTACCATCTAAATAATGTCACAAGATATTATCTCATACTACAAAATTCAGCTTCTTCATAGTTTGTTCAAAAGATGAACAGAAGAACACCGCAACCACTGCAGCCTCGGTCCAAGCACCTTATGTCCAGCAGAAGTAGGTTGACAAGATTGAATTGAAGTGTAAGGATTCCTTTTTCACACATTCATCTCATGTATACAGATAGGTTAAAATGATCCAACTCTTCCAACCACAGGTTCATGATAGCGTTCAACGATCTAAGCAGTGCAACTTCTCCAGCAAGGCAAGCAGCTCATCAAGATGCAGATTCAAAAAATGTTTTTTCCTCTCCCCAGGAACTCAATGCAATGGATACCATTTCTTCCTAAGGATGGAGGATTGATCTAGGTGTATATTGGTGGCCACCTGCCTATTCCAATTGGCTCAAAACAGTCTTCTGGCAATTTAGTATTTTTAGCAGTTTTTCAATTCCTAAACTTCCGGGGCCATTTTGAGGGCCTAAATATTTTTTTCTCAAGATAAATCACCTCAATTAATTATGAAGGCTCTAACTAGGCCCCCAAAATGAATCTCCTAGACGATACCTTTCCAACGAGCTATCGTTCTCCCAAAATGGAGATCACATGCCAAAGTTACGCCCCTGTGAAGTTGATACACCAAACTACCCAAAACAGGGTCCACAAAATAGTTGGCTTTTCATCTTCCAGGGTTAGGTTTTTGGATTTTATTTATGTTAAAAATGCCTTGGAGCCTCATTATAACAATCGTCTTCTTACGAATGTGAGTATCCATCGCATCTCTTCTTAGAGATAAGTTTTCACCATTCTAGCAAGTCTTTCACTATGTATTTCAATAGTTTTGTACATTTCGCTCAATAATAGAAATTGTGTATTATTGTATCTTTGTGTTTATGGTTGCATCTCTAATATATTTATGTTATATTATTGGATATCTGAGATATCTCTGTACAATTATTTATTATATCTCTACTCTCATTTTGTGCCAAAATTTCCCTCTACCTAGAATTGTTGACATCTTTGATCAGCTAAGAGGAGAAAAGATATTTTCAAAGGTAGACTTGAGATCATGATACCACCAGGTAAGAATGAAGGAAGAAGACATCAGTAAGACAGCCTTTAGAACCAGGTATGCACATTATGAATTTGTAGTGGTGCCATTTGGGCTGACCAATGCACCATTTGTCTTCATGTGCTTAATGAATGATCCAGGTGGATCTCTGTGGCCATCCACCTTTTCCACTGAATCAACATTTCAAGCCTATGGTTTGATAAATCATGATATTCACCCTTTTGATGGGGAATGTAATGTAATCCCGTATTCATTTGTTACTTACATACATCATATAATTATTTCCTAGTTGTCTTATGTGCATGCCTACAACATAGCATTAATGCAGTGGATCGCATTAGAACTTTGCAATTAAGTGCACTTAGGCTAGAGTAGTATTGGGATGGGTGATCACTCGAGAATTCCTAGTGTTTTACATGCCTACGACATTTTATAAACTTATAACAATTTATCCCACATGCATTATGGTAATTTTTCTCCTCTCACTCTCTCATATATAATTAAGGTGAAGGAGGCCCTTTTAGAATGCAATGGAGCGTGATGTAAATCTTGTTGTGAATGAAGCGTAGTCAACATCTCTTTCTTTTTAGAGATAAACTACCCCATTCTGTCAGTTTGTGTTCTACAATGTTTTTCTCTCTTATTCATTAATAGAAGTTGGGTTTCACTATATTTATGTGTTTCTGGCAATATCTTTGTGTAGTTCCTTGTTATATCTCTATTACATTTTTTCTTCATGTCATTCTCAAAATAATCTAGATCAGTGGTATCAAAGTAGTTTGTTCCTTGTCATTTCTCAGAGTGGGTCCTCGATGAGGTTAGGGCATAGAGAGTTGGGTCTCAAGCTAGTTTCACTTGAGGACAACCGCTCTCGCCAGCCCAATCAACCTCCCATGCCGGAAGAAAAGGGAGATGAAAGAGTAGGAGATCCTTTCAAGACGTTGCTTGAGGAATCCCTCATGCGATAGAGGAACGAAATGATGGACAACTTCTCTCAGATAATTCAAAAAAACTGATGGTGGTGTTCGAGGAATCTTCAAAAAGAAACAATTTCAGAGGTGTGGCACCCTTCAAGGAACAAGTCAATTTTGATACCCCCTTATTTGAAGGACAGATAGATGCAGATGCTCTAGAAAAATGGTTGAATTTGCTAGAAGGTTATTAATCTGTCCAAAAAAAAATTGACAATGAAAAGATCATCTTTGCACTCCTTAATTCCCTTCCCCATTTCAGAGCTTGGTGGGAAGGTTACTGGAAGAGGTACACCATGAGTGAATATACACCATTTGGGTGGCCTTTGTAGATTCCCTAAAGGAGGATTTATACCCGGTCAGAAACTATGATCACCAGTACATGAAATGGACAACTCTGCGTCAAAAAAGAGACCAGACGGTGTTGGAGTACATTAACATCTTTCATACCTTGCGCTCAAATTTGGGTATCAAAGACTCTGAGCGACACTTGGTCTTGAAGTATCACAATGGTTTGCACAGGTACATCCAAACAAATATGGATTTCTCATACATATCCTCATTGGGAGTTGCTTATAGATATGCAATCAAAATTGAGAATAAATTAAGGCAGCGAAGTAAGTGGAAGTTCGGGTTTGAAAATATGACACAACAGAAGCATGGCAAAGGAAACCCTAACTCATAGAATGAAGGATGTTGAGCCTCATTTTTTTCATCTCCAATTGCCTTATCATGTCCCATATCCTAACCAATTTTGCCTCATACATATGCAGTCTCTGCCTATTTTCCTCAACAAACATGTCATTTAACAATTGTTTTGTACATGAGGTAATATTCATTTAGTCATGATTTATGTGGTTTATTAATGGTTAGAATTGAATAATTAATGATTATTATACTCCTAATTACTTTGACTATTAATTAAGAAGCTCCATCCGGTACTACCACTAGTCTGGTACTGCAACAACCGCTTGATCTGGTACTCTCCCTGATCTGGTACTTTGCCTAATCCAGTACCAATACTCCTCCTGATCCGGTACTCTAAAGTGATCCAGTACCACTACTTTGCACCTCTTCCAATACCATCTCTACGCCTCTTCTGGTACCAGTTGTGCGCCTCTTCCGATATTAGCTCTATGCCTCTTCCGATACTAGCTCTGCACCTCTTCTGGTACTAGCTCTATGACTCTTCTGGTACCAACTCTACGCCTATTCTGGTACCAGCTCCATCCGGTACCACTATTGTGTTGGTCCAGTACCCATATTTATGACTGTGATAGTCCGGTACTAAACCACTGCCTACAGGATTCTGGTACTAGCATCCTACAAGATTATGGTACCATATTTGCACCTCGATTTCCATGCAGATAAAGATGAATCTCGAAATTATGGGATATGGGTGTTTTCTAGAGAGGCGTTTTCATGTGGAAAAATGTGGAATAATTCACCCATATCACACACCTCCAGCTCAGGGGGAATGATTCGACGTAAAATCATCAAATATTTCTAAACTTCCAGATTGCGCCTTGAGTTGTGTCCAGATGGGAGATTATCTTTCAAAGTATCCATATGGGTTTGTCTACAACCCAAACAGCTTGAAAACCCAAAAATGGTTTGAAAAATCATGTACTTCCTAGAATATACAAAGGGTTCTTTGAGGCCAATTTGCCTAAATTGCCATTTTTTCAGAAATTCTAGGATCATGCCCAGATTTGTGGAAAACGAATTTCCTTGATTAACTAATGGTTGTACTCGACCTCCATTGATGGAAAATGGTTGTGATTTGATTGTTCATGGATTGGCTTGTCTAGAGCCAAATTTGTAATGTAAAAAATATATAAATTGAGTTATGGCTCTAAGCCAAGGAGAGGAATTATTATGTTGTAAGATTGGTTCTTGGAGAGAATGATACACATTGTTATGTTGAATGAAATATTGAACTGTTGATTCAATCGATCAATTGAAGGAATACAAATTATATTTTGTGCAATTCATGGGAATGAGTAAAGTGCTTTATTCTGAGATTTCTTTAGAGGTACCTTGTTGGTTCGGCAAGGGCCCACCACCCCAACCAAGGTAAACCTCCTTGTATGTGTCTTTGTGTGTTGTAAGTCAATTGTGTGAGTGTGAACACTTAATATTTGTGTGTGTTGCAGATGATTTTAAATTCATTTTAAGTACAGTACAGATTTATTTGATTTTGAATCAGTGTGAGTAAATGGTTATACATTGAGCAGAATAGATAATTCCATTTCCATTTCTGCATATTGATATTTAATTGATAAGAGTTTGATAGATGTGTGGGATTGTTAAGTGAGCAATTGTTATTATTTTGAATTTATGATTGTGATGTTCTTAGTAGGTACAGGAACCATAAGATTTCATCTCTCACCTTCATGTTCCATGTAATGAAGTCTCTCAATCATATTGATTGTTTCGTGTATTAAAGAAGTTTTGATTGGAATTGATATGGTTATGATTGATTTCTTTTTAAGAGTGAATAAAGTGAATTGTTGATTGTTGTTTCAAATGATACAAGAAGAAATATATAAGTTCATCTCTCCATTTCATGAACCTCTAATGAACAGACTTGTTATCTAAGCAAGAACCTTTTTCATTGAGTGTTTGTTTGAGAGTTTCGTTATTAGTTTTATCTTCTAAGTTTGAAGTTGTGTGAAGTATTCAGATATCTCAAAAACAGAGTATTTTGTTATTGATTGTTTCTTGATTGAGCTATACTCATCAAACATAGATAAACCACATGTTGTCGGCACATATAGTGTAACAACTCTGTTGATTACGAATCTTGGTCGATAATTTATGTTTGGTAATATATTATGCATATAATTGCACCAACAAAGGAAATATAAACAAGGAAGGCCAACCTCAAGAGATTCAGTCCAAGACATAGGAAAATAAGGGTAACGGGAAGTTTAAGAAAGACACCAGAAAGTGGTGTGAGTTCCACAAAATCCCTTGACACAACGTCAATGAATTTCGCTTGAAATAGTCATTGGTGGTTGAGCTCAAATAAAAAGAATTAGAACCTGAATCAGAAATTGATTTAGAGCACAATAAAGGGAAATGAATCATCGATGCAAAACCCATTGGTACCATCGCAACCAAAACAATACAACCAGAAGAATGAGAGGAGATTGATGAGGGGGAGAACCTCTTCCACTCACATATGTGGGTAAAGGGGACCCCACTACATTTCATTGTTGACAAAGGGAGTCAGAAGAACCTAATATCAATTGAGATTTTCAAGAGATTGAAGTTGTAGTCAAATCTGTTGAATGAATCCAACACCTCCAACAGGTTCATGGCATACTTCCACAAGAAAATTACAAGCATGAAATCTACTTCAACAAGGCAAGTGGCTCATCAAGGTTCATATTTGGCAGAATTTTCGCCATCTCCCTAGGGAACTTGACGCAATGGGGACCATTTCTTCCTAAGGGGGGAGGAATGATCCAGGTGGATCTCAGTGGCCATCCACCTTTTCTATTGAATCAACATTTCAAGCATATGGTTTTGATAAACCATGATATTCACCCTTTTGATGGGGAACAGAATGTAATTCTATCTTCATTTGTTACTTACATACATCATGTAATGATTTCCTAGTGGTCTTATGTACATGCCTACAACATAGCATTAATGCAATGGATCCCTAAGAACTCTGCAATTAAGAGCGCTTAGGCTAAAGTAGTACTCGGATGGGTGACTGCATAAGAAGTCCTAATGATCGAGGTGGATATCAATGTCCACCCACCTATTCCAACTGGCTCAAAACAACCTTCTAGCAACTTACTATTTTTAGCAGTTTTTCGGTTCCTAAACTTCCAGGGCCATTTTGAGGGCCTAAATGAAGTTTTTTTGGGATTGAGAACCTCAATAATTTCCAAAATCTCTTATTGAGCCCCCAAAATGTATCTCCTTGAAGATACCTTTCCAACGACCTATCGTGCGCCCCTATCCAACTGGCTCAAAACAACCTTCTAGCAACTTACTATTTTTAGCAGTTTTTCGGTTCCTAAACTTCCAGGGCCATTTTGAGGGCCTAAATGAAGTTTTTTTGGGATTGAGAACCTCAATAATTTCCAAAATCTCTTATTGAGCCCCCAAAATGTATCTCCTCGAAGATACCTTTCCAACGACCTATCGTGCGCCCCAAACGAAGATCGTATGCCAAATTTACGTCCCTGGGAAGTTGATACACCAAACTACCCAAAACGAGGTCCACAAAATTGTTGGCTTTTCATATTTCAGGGTTAGGGTTTTGGATTTTATTTATTTTAAAAAGGCCTTTAGAGCCTCATTGCAACCATCTTCTTTTGAATGTGAGTAGTCATCACATCTCTTCTCAAAGATAAGCTGCCACCATTCTAGTGAGTCCTTCACTCTATAATTCTATAGTTTTGTACATTTCGCTCATTAATAGAAATTATGTATTATTGTATCTCTGTGTTTATGGTTGAATCTCTGGTATATCTATGTTATATTAATGTTTCTCTTGCAATATCTCTATATATTTCTATTTTATATCTCCGCTCTCATTTCGTGCCAAAAATAATCAGGATTAGTGGTATCAGAGCAGGTTGCTCTTGATCATTTTTCAGTGCATGTCCCTGATGAGGTCTGAGTATAGAAAGTTGGGTCTTGAGCTTGTCTCTCTTGAGGATAATCTCTCTCGCACACCCAAGAAACCCTCCATGGCAGAGGAAAATAAAAACGATGGATCAAAAGATTTTATCAATCCGTTTCTTGAGCAAGCTCTCACGCGATAGAGGGACAAAATGATGGAGAATTTTTTCCACATCCTTCAACGCCTACCAATAACAGCATGCATGGCTTCATCAAGCAGCCACTTTGGAACCACCTCTCCTTTAAAGGTACAAGTCAATTTTTATATTCTTGTATTTGAAGGTTAGATAAATGCGGATGCCCTAGAAAAATGGTTAAATCTACTAGAAGGTTATTTCTATGTTCACAATTTTTTCGACAGGGAGAGTCTGGAATATATGGGGTTGAGCTCACTTGGTATGTTTTTGTGGATGTAGTCAAGGAAAAATATTACCTTTTTGGTAATTGTTGCGCCTCTTTCATCACCTTGGTGAGCAAATAAGAGGTGCTTGCAAGCTCAGTTGGGTTTGTTGAGCAGGACAACTGTAGAGAAAAGAGTTAGAGAAAGAAAAACAAAAACTAAGATTAAGAATTAAACTAATAGATGCAATAAAAAACTAAAAT
The DNA here is from genome assembly GCA_009831015.1 of Picea engelmannii. Classification (NCBI taxonomy): domain Eukaryota; kingdom Viridiplantae; phylum Streptophyta; class Pinopsida; order Pinales; family Pinaceae; genus Picea; species Picea engelmannii. The sequence continues at coordinate 2,262,146 of ML782548.1, read as the reverse complement.
CATAAGCATAGGGACATAGAGATAACAAGAACAAAAAGACCCATGTCACCAATGTTTGAGGCTGATCTATTGATGAAAACAAAGCACCAAGAAGAAAGGGGACTATGAATCCCTTCTTCCTCCAAGGGAAGGCTCTTGGACCCTCACTAGCTAGCTCTTCTTACAACAAAGAAAATGAAAAATGGTGATGAAAGAACTCCTTACAAATCCACTCAATGGTGAGATGGATTGTCCAATGTAATGGTGCCAAAGTGCTCTTGTCAAGGATGGAGTCCTTAAAACAATATAGGCAGCATAACATTACTTTGAATTCCTTGAGAAAATGAGGTGCATTCATGGATTTTTATAGCATTGCATTAGGTTATTGTGTAACTACTTTGTAGTGTGAAAAGAGGCCATTTAGGGCATTATTAGTTCTTTGACCAGCCCACCAGTCGGATCCAGCCCAGATTTGAGGGTCAAATCGGCTTGGGAGCTGAACCATAAATGGTTGGGAGGCCAACCACTTTCATAAATGCGTCGTTTATCATGTGCGCGGATTTTTGTGCTAACAGTCGCGCATCGTGCGCATATGTGTAATTTATACGTTCCTGTTCCACGCATGTGCACGCGCGCCCAATGTCTGCAAAGCGCTCTTCAATTTTTCACTACTTTGTATAGTTTTTTGACCTTTTTGAATGTTGTGGTATTTAATTCAGGTTCATGAATGACTTCATTATTGGTTGATGATGTTGAGTTCTTGTAACCATGTGCGGACGAAATTTTAGTGATAACAGATGCCCCCTGATGGATGAGGTTAAGAGCATACGTATAGCCGAAATCCATCAATGTTTCTTCTACTGAGAATTTTGTTGTAAGAGAGAGTAATAGTGTGATTTCCCAGAGCGATCCATTGGAGGAAAAAAGGAACCGGTAGGACCCGACCTTCTATGAGGTGCGAAAAATATAAAACTGTGTACAAACGAGGCGGGCATGCCCCATGCTCGTGTCATGTAACTCTAAAAAAAGATGACTGAAGTGTTGGTGTAGACAACTGCAGTGCCCTCGGGGGCGGTCGTGATAGAGGCAGAAGACAATTCTACAAATGAACATGCTCTTAATAGTAGGCATTGATCGCGGTAATAAGTAGCAGCGATGATGTGGGCATTGATAGCCCTGCCAAGTGCAGAGGTCTTCGGAATATAAAAGAACTAACTACAAGAGTCACAAAGTAAGACCCACCGTAACATGAGAAAGTGTTGGCGTCGAATTTTATGGGGGTCAACAACAGCAGGGAGCAATGGTGTTTCACCCTGTGCCGTCCGAGATCTCTCAGTGAATGGATAATGAGAATCAAGATACTGTCACCCTTCTGGAAAATTGTGTTGATGTCGACAAAAGGGGAATGTGACTCCCAGAAGAAAAGGGCTTCGGGAAATCTACTGAGGTGAGGAAGTGGCAGAGGTACATGGACAGAGTCAAGAAGTGGGAGGACTCAATACTGCCCTTGGTTGGAGGATGTATGAGATAAACAGTGGCTGCAACCGTGTAACGAGGTCGAGTGTCAGGGGGACGACAAGACTGGTGATAAGTTGTGCCAGAGGTGGGACAAGGTGAACAAATTCAGAGGGTAGAGGTAAGTGACCTGTGGGGTACTCTGAAGATATGGATGGTGCCGGCAATGGTATATGATAAGTAATGCTCCAACCAAGGGTGACATGGGTTGCGTTTGGCCAAAAGGAGGGAAGCAGGTCGTCAAAGGTGACGACCAAAAGATAATGTAATGACTGGAAGTAAAGGCATTTGTACAATAAATAACGAATAATTAGGGAGAAATGTACAAATACAGAAATGGGTGCCCCGGTGTGATACGGGTGGCCCACGTAGGGCATAATTTGTGTGGAAAACTGATGAAGGGGGGGGGGGGG
>ML782548.1:2181895-2200715 GCA_009831015.1 Picea engelmannii | reverse complement strand
GGCTTCTAGCTAGTGAGCCCAATATTGGGGGTTTTTAGGGTTTTGACATAACAAACCCTAGAGGACGATTCGGTGGTGAAAGATTCCACCTATCTTGTCCCAAGCTTGGTCTCGGAGATGCAATACTCTCCCACACCATTCTACTTCCATATCTACTCAGTTGCAGGAGGATTCTACATCAGTTTCATGTGCAGATAGAGAGAGGGCGCACCAGTTGAGGGATTCCAGTAAGAGGAGCGTACCATCTTTGGAGAGAGATTTGTTGTAGGAGATTGGCGGGGTCGTTGAGGATTCTATCACTTAGGTTTTCATTGCAGGGCCTTGGACATCAGATCTAGTTCTTTCTGAGACAGTTTTATGGCTTAGATTATTTCTTGAGCAGTGGGGCGAATTGAAGAGAAGGAGGGCGTTTTTGAGATCCAGATCTAGTCTGTTTGGAGGGGTTACACTTTAGATATGAACCTGAGACTTTACCTAGTGACTTGTAGTGTCCCGATATATATTTCTAGACATTTTCAGAGCATTTGGAGACCTACTTCAGCAGGGCCAAATTATCTAGGGTTTCAGTCATCCAGTGGGGCGCACCATTCAGTGGGGGATTTCAGATCTACAGAGATTGAGAGGGATCTTGGAGATTCGGTCACCTAGGTTGTTATTACCATCACCTAATCTATCAGTTGGAATATTTATTAGGTTGATTGGACATTTTTGGCAGCAGGGCCAAATTATCTAGGGTTTCAGTCATCTAGTGGGGTGCACCATTCAGTGGGGGATTTCAGATCTACAGAGATTGAGAGGGATCTTGGAGATTCGGTCACCTAGGTTGTTCTTACCATCACCTGATCTATCAGTTGGCATATTTATTAGGGTGATTGGACACTTTTGGCAACAGGGTCGAGTTATTGAGGGTTTTAGCCTTCTATTGGAGCGTGGCATTCTTTAGCTGGAGAGTTTGGCATTCAGATCTGCTTGTATTGATCTTCATTTCTCATTCAGCCTTTGGAGGCATCTTTTGTATTAGCGGGAGAATTTTGTAGCAGCTCTTATCTATTATCTATATTCTTGGCCATCTGTTGAGCATTCCAGATCAGCATCTTCATTGTAGCAAGTTTCTCTATTTTATGAATAAAGAAGAATTGAGATGTTTTGGCTTGTCTATCTTATTGCATATGGTTTAGGTATGTTCCATGGTTATCTCTTTCTGTTATTTGCTGCATACACACATATAAACATATCTAAAAGGTAGATCAGCAAAGTGTTTGACGAAATACCTCACTCAGAAAAAGTTTTAAAAAGACACCAAAACAGTGATGATCCTTGCATAATGGCTTGGGATCATTACACACATGGAATTATTTCTTGTTGAAGGAGTATCATGTTCCTATGACGATGAGAGCATAGGTGATTTTGAGGTTCCCTTGAGGTACAAACATCTAGTGAAACAATGGGTACACAATAAACTTCCTCAATTGGACATTGACTTATGTGTCAATGAGAGGATGTATTGCATTGCTTCATCGTCCATACATGGTCTGGGTCTATTCTCCATCAATGGCATAAAGGTGAAAGATGGAAGACTTGTTGAATTGATGGAGTATGTCAAACCATGCTACAACTATGGATATTGATTGAGGCTGGTCCGATATATGCCAAGTATGCGGAGATATGCAGTTGTTGCAAATTATATACAGCTAAAAGACAATGATCAGAATAAAGGAGTGACGATGTATATTGATGAAATGCCAAACGAATTGGGGAATATTCCAAGGCTTATAAACAGTACAAGACCCGAGACAATAAGAAAGAAACCCAATTACATATTTGAGGGGTATGAAGGAAATTGAATATTTGTATGTTCAATGAAAACAATAGCTACAGGGGAAGAGTTGTTGGTCGATTACGATTTGAATCGAATCGATAGAGGCATTGCTATTATGGGGGTATTGTTTTCTACCAGTATACCCAACGTATAATTAATGTTTTATTTTTTGTATCTTTAATATACATTTTAATAACTCATCCTTCTTATATTATTTTCTAACATTCTAAAATGCCATGTTTCTTATATTGTGGCGGGGTGATCGTGGGAAGACATTGACTAGCTCACAGTAGGTATACCATTGATTTTCATATCAATTCTTGTTGAAAATAATTGAATTAAATTGTTTGTTTGTTGATGTAGATGAGCACACCAAATCACGATCATTTGGGTGATGAAATATTTGATTCCATAAACCCAATGCAAATAGTTAGAAAGGTATTGAGAGAGGAAAATAGAGAACTCATTGAATTGGCTAGGTCTAAGCCAGCTACAGAGGGAATGGAAGAATATACAAGACAACACAAAGGAGAGTGCATTGAGACAATAAGGGAAGACACCACCTGGCCCCACAAAATATATGATATTTTGAATTGGATATGCTGAATTTTCTTTAGTTCTACATTAAAAAAACATTGTGATATCTAACATATTTGAAACTTTTTGTAGGCTCCCAGACACATCAAAAGAAACCAAGGCAAGAATAAAAAAACATGAGCAACACAAACTTGGCCAAGGTGATTACTTCAAATTAAAAGCATGAATTGTAAGTACCAAATAATTTAACCATATGATTATTATCATTTTTGAGCCTTGGTTTTGACAAGTTTTCAACAACCATTTAGCCTATAATTATTTAATTTCTCCTTTATTCTTCACGCATTTACCATTCACATTGCCATATATCACCCATATTATCCATGTTCACTTCATACAAGCTTCATGAGACATGTGATCATTAATTTTATTAATTTCCCATGTTTTGGTGGTTACTTGGAATGGATATTGTGGTTTCCTAGCTTGCTTCTAAAAGTTGTAGGATATTTCAGCACTTTCTAGAATTCCAGTAGTGCCCTTGCTACAAGATTTCCTATAGCGGTGTGTTTCTAGAAGTCAATTTTCCATGTCATTTGCAAGCAGGTACGGGTGAATTTAGAAATTCCAAGACATGGTTTTTGTGCAAAATATGGCTATTTAGGTGAAAATTGGGCATTTTTTTCATAAAATGAATGACAAGGGAGTTATGGGCGAATATTCAAATGGATTTTACAATAATTTCCAGAATTTTGGTAGCACATGTCATCTACAAAAAATTTGGTAGGGTGTCCATGATTTGACTAGTTACGCCTCTTGTGGACGAATTTGGGAATATGGGTTTCGTGGATAATGATATTGTTATACTTTTATGTTCTTCAAAATATCCAAACAACCTTTGTTGTCTTAATCAAGTTAAAGCCAATATATGATGGTTGTGAGATCCATTTGTTAAGGAATTGGTCTTATCTTGTTGTAACCCATTTATTTTTATGAAAGGTAAGTTGTATGTATAAATATGAGGGGGATATCATTCTTGAGAATACATAAAAGAGAGTTCAATGGTATCACTAGGAAAATAATCTCATTATAAAGAGGAGTGTTCCTCTTTATATTCTGAAACACCTTGTTGATGATAATACAAAGTCTTTGTTGTTAAACATTGTTAGTTAGCCATTGTGGTTTTACCACAGCATATGGTCAGCCAGGAGGGACCCCTAGCCTAGGTATGTGGTGCACATTAGCTAGTTTATTTTATCTTTTCATTGATTGTTCTATTTCATAGGTTAGTTTATTTTATGCTTGTTGCATTTCCTTTCAATTTCTTTTTGTTAATCTATTTAATGTTCATTCTTTTATGCTCTTTATTTTCTACTCATTTATTTATGCATTCCATTTTATTCAAGTGTTCTAATGGTCGTGTGTGGTGTGCAACCAGAGATCCTAACATTGTTAACTCGGGAATCTTGGGAAAACTACACAGCTATAAGACTCAAACTTACAATCTTCATACCTCTAGATTTGATTCATGACTGTGGATTTATTTAGTTTTGCGCTTGATAAAGCTACAATATTTTTTTGAATCCTTCGGTGAACTAAATGATTATATCCTCCATGTTCCATCTCGACTCCTGGAAATTATTTATTAATCTATTTTCCTTTTGAATATAGTATAATTAGTTAGCTACATGGTCCTACATATATTTTGTCGACATATCACAAGTTTACGAGCTCTAGGATTGATAATTTAATGTTCATAAATTTAAGCAATTAAATTAACCAACATTGTTGGCACCATTGTTGGGGAGACGCTAAGGGATTATGCATTGGTAATTTGGTTTTCAGTTCTTTCATTTTCTCCTTTTGTTTATGCATATGATTTTTTTGGTATAGCATGTTTTCTTTTGGTTTGATTCATGGAAAGAAAGAATTTAACTCATGTCAAAAGATGACTTGGTGACAGAAGGATCTTAATAGCATGAGGTATTTTAAGTACATGATTGTTCTTGAGATTTATGAGTTTTTATTTGAAGTTTGCTTTGTGTGGTGTGCTTGTTTCATTTATTTCTTTATGTTTTTTTATTTTTTTGAAATCCCCCATACACTAATCCATGTGAAAGACATGTATTATCATCCAACAAGAAGTGTTTAAGAATTCTCAAGGGTTGTTGAGTAAAGAAGGATGCTACCTCAAGAAGTTTCTCGAATTCTGGTAGCAATTTAAGATATATATGCATCTCAGGAAGTGATGGAAGAACAAAGGTCCCATGAGAAACATCTGTAGCAGATTCTTGCATTTGATCATCTTTTCCAATCTACAGAGGAGACCAAGAACCATGGGATGCATTCAATGGAGAGCAGGCATTGAAATTGGAGATTGAAGAATTTCTTGCAAGTGTGTGTCTAGATCCTTTGTGCAAAATCCAATTCTTCGAAGATCTACAGGGTATGACAAAGGATGATATGGGTGAATATTCAAACGAATATTCAAATGCATGACAAGAGAGTTATGGGTGAATATTCAAATGAATTTTACAATAATTTCCAAAATTCCAGTAACGCATGTCATCTATGGGAATTATGGTAGAGAGGCCATGCTTTGACCAGTTGCACCTCTTATGGACAAATTTGGGAATATGGGTTTTGTGGAGAATGACATTGTTATGCTTATATGTTATTCAAATGATCCAAACAACCTCCATTGTCTTAATTAAGTTAAAACCAAGATATGATGGTTGTGAGATCCATTTGTTAAGGGATTGGTCTTATCTTGTTGTAACCCCTTTATTTTTATGAAATATAAGTTGTATGTATAAATATGAGGGGGGTATAATTCTTTAGAATAAATAAAAGAGAGTTCAATTGAATCACTAGGGAAATAATCTCATTGTAAAAAGGATTGTTCCTCTTTGTATTTTGAAACACCTTGTCGATGATAATGCAAAGTCTTTTCTACTGAACATTGTGAGTTAGTTGTTGTGGTTTTATCGCAGTATATTCTCAGCTAGGAGGGACCCCTATCTTGAGTATGCATGGCACATTAGCTATTTTATTTTATACTTGCATTGATTGTTCTATTTCATAGGTTAGCTTTTTTATGCTTGTTGCATTTTCTTTCAATTTCTTTATGTTAATCTATTTACTATTCATTCATTTATGCTCTTTATTTTCTTCTCATTTATTTATGTATTCCATTTTATACAAGTGTGCTAATAGTCGTGTGTGGTGTGCAACCAAAGGTCTTAACATTGTTAACCCAAGAATCTTGGGAAAGTTGCAAAGTTACAAGACTTGAACTTACAATCTTGATACCTCCGGATTTGATTCATGGTTGCAGATTTATTTAATTTTACACTTGATAAATATATGGGAGTTGTTTGAATCATTGAGTGAACTAAATGATTATAGCCTCCATGTTCCATCTCAACTCCTGGAAATGATTTATTAAGCTATTTTCCTTTTGAATTTAGTAGAATTAGTTAGTTTCCTAATCTTCCCTATATTTTGTTGGCATCTCACAAGTTTACGAGCTCCAGCATTGATAATTTAATGTTCATCAATTTAAGCAACTAAATTGACCAACAATCATCATGAAAATTTTATTTAATTGTAGCTAATAATCAAAATTCTTGATATTATGCAATGCAGGGGGATGCATTCAACAGTGTCGCCACCGAAGAAGACTTGAAGGTCGGGTTCAATTTTGGCTTTAAAGAAGTTGTGGAACATCGACAAAGGATGGGTGAAATAGAATCTGACCCTTTATTGATCCTCAAATTTGCTAAGTCATTTGTAAAGCCTCTCTTGTATATTTATGTCCTATACTTAGAAAAAATTTAGCTTTGTCTCGGGTTCATGAGTCATTTCCATTCTTGTTCAAACTTTTTCCTTCTCCAAAATGCATCGTTGTGTTCCATCGTTATCATTTTTCATTATACTTATAATTTTACTTGAAATGTTGCATCTTGGGTCTAAAGTAGTTCTCCAATTCACTTACTATCATCGTAACCCTCACGTCTGGCTGATTCTCCATACTTAGTCTATTTTCCATACTTCACTACCTTTGTGATACTTCAACACTTAGCCAATTTTCAAACTTCACCGCAGGTCCACGATCATTTTACAATTCTTCCACTCACATCACTCCTCCATTCGACTGATCCATGTTTTGATACTTAGTTGTTTTTCAAATTTTTACCATGGGTCCATGATCATTTCATTTACACTCTACTTACCTCTTATCCTTTCCATCTAACCGATCCATTTCTAACACTTGGTCATTTTCTTGAATCTCATCATGGGTTCACGAGTTTACGCCCATTTCATTTTTCTTTACATACATTCAATCATCTTCCACCCATGGTAATCCATACCTCATCTTGTCACTCTCTCTTGAGGTACATTTAATGCAAATATCATGAAAAATAACAAATGATTAAAGTATTAAAAGGTCGTTATTAATGGCGATCTTCTCGAGACAATTCTTCATCAATTCAAATTTAATTTGTCTTAATCATTCCTTTGAAAGAAGAATTTCAAGGTGTATTATGGTAAAAGGGTTAAATTTTCTATTAACGTTCTAAAAACACTGTACATTAATCCACCAACTTCATTTAATCATGATGACTAGAATAAAGGAGAACTTATGCGAAGATACCATCAACACATTTGGACAAGAAGATCAAAAATTCCAGTGGTCCATAGCATGCAAGTATTACTCTTCATTGTCGCCTCTAGATAGAAATTCTAACTATATTTGGACATTAGGAATTAATTTAGCAGGTTGTATTCCAAAGGTTTTTTATGCCAAAGAGTTAGTTTCATGGTGTATAGATAAGTTCGACAAGAACCAGAGAATCATTCAGGTGCAAGGAGAGTCCCATATTTCTCTAGCACCTTCAATTTTCAAGAAATTTCTCAAGATACCAAGGCCAACAATGATCTTTAAAGGTGGTGAAGCTAAATATTTACTTAAGGAAAAAAATAGTGGATGGGAGCTCCTACAACAATATCTTGAAGACCCAACAGTGATGCCAAAAGATTTATCAAGCATCAAGATTAGTTCCTTAAATAATCCATATAAAAATATGGTGTGGTTGTTTGTTATGGTAGTTTGTAAAGAATCTACTACTACCATTCCCCAAATAGCTTTGTATATCTTTCATTTTGCAATTCATGGGAAAGCAATTTTTGATTGGGTGAAAATTATCTCTGGACAATTATCTTTCCAGCTGTAAAATTTCAAGAAGAATAAGATATTCTACATGTCTCATATCTAATTTTTTCCATTACATATTGTCATGTTTTCAAAGGCCTGCATTTATCCAAACAAGTCAATTCTAAAATTGACCATGTTCAGATGTGGTACCCGGCCTTGTGGAAACAGAAGATTGTGTATTATTTCTATGAAGTGCACAGTGCATTTCTTTCCTCCTTCAAAAAGCTCATTTTTGGGTTAAGTAAATCAAGATTATCTTTAGAAGCAGCAACCTTTATGGATAATAAAGGTTGCTTTGAAGCGATGGAACACTTTAGTATTATCATAGTTTTTTTTTCTCGAGAAAGACCTTCATACCTCCCATATTATGTGTCAGACAAGATATTTGTTATAGAGGTCTACAGACAATACATATTTTGGGCCCACTTCTTCCATGAAAAAATGAAAAAGAAATGTATTCCTTTGCTCTGGAGAATTGGGGAGATAAAATTGAGAAACGATGTAAATGTTGATGAGTTTTCAGTGCAATTTGATCAATCTAAGTTAAATTTAGCATAAATCAAAGGGTTCGACCCTAATCAATTGTTTATGAATCATATTATATATGTTGGCTATATTATTTCATTCCATAATACATTTTAATTTGGAGAAAAAGAGGGTGATAGCCAAAACCCTTAGGCACTATCTATTGAAAATAAACAAGATGATAATGAAATTGTTGTCAGCACCATTGAAAAACATAGACGGCAGGAAAAACTTGTTAATGAAAGAGGTACTAGGTCTCCTAACCCTTCGCAAAAAATGGATTACCAAAACAAAGATCTTAGTTAGCAGCATGGGAACAAAGGAAATCTTCTCTAGACAATTTTGATGATGGAGGATATCATGACCCTCATAAGGGAAGTATTGATAGGACTCATAAACTCCTAGTGACAAGTAAAAGGAAAAGACAAACAAGTAGAGAAGGAGGAACTGAGGGTGCACCTAAATATGAGATTGTTCTTGAAGACATGGAACTGGATGTGAACATCGAAGATATCAAATTTCCTATTGAAGAACAAAGAATTCAAGAAAAAAGAGAAGTTATGGTGGCATTAGCTACACATGAACCAATTTTATTTGAGGAAGAATCCTTAACTTTTCACAATTCCCTATTCGAAAAAGGTTTAAAGAAATTAGTATTTGAAAAAGTTCACTCAAAGAATAAAACATTTTAAGGAAAATCAAGCTTAGAACTTGACCTTAATGGAGTTCCACCATCTAAAATTGTACATATTCATGAATCCATTGGTGAAGCTTTAAATATGTTTGTTAATGAAATGGAAAACTAAAATGTCACCTTAAAAGAAAGAATCAAAGAATTGGAGAATGCTTTGATACCTCCACCCATATTTTCCAGTCCAATTGCTATAGTGCATCCCTGGAAGAGATCTGATGGAACACCAGAATCCAGCTCAAGATTAAGAGGAATGTCGAGGATACTAGTTGTTGTTAGAATGTATGTTGGAGAAAACATTAAGAAAAGAATGGCTCTCATTCTTGAGGCATGGGACTCGGAATATATCTTTGTTTCCTTTGTATCAAGAACTACAAATTTAAGACAATATCTTCAGGCCGACCTTGAGAATGATGAAGAATTTTATAAAAGGGTTTTTTATACCTTTATCATGGAAGTTTCAAGCATGAGTGAGTATAAAAGAAAATAGGAGGACTTGCCTTCATCAGACCGCATAAATCAACTCAAAGCATGCTAGATAAAAAGAATTAATTGTTTAAAAGAAATATTGGTTGATTGTGACACTATAAGTGTCAAGAGGGGAGAATCATATTTAAAATTGAATGAGTTAGATTTTTCTAGGACCACCAGAGAAGTTGAAGACCCAAAATCTATATCAAATTATGTTCTTATGTTCAAGGAGCAATTTGAAGAAAAAGTGGCATTATTAAAAACTGCTTCAATTGAGAGGTTCAATAATTTGACCGAAAATTGAGAACTGGAAGTGGAAAGTTGGTTAGTCAGTTATGTAAATAGAATGACGATATTGAAGATACATTACACCAAATTTCAATTGACTTTGGAGATATGGAAAGTGCATTGTTTGATATAAAATTAAGGCAAGAAACACTCGTTGTGCAAATGAGGTATTATATTGAATATTGGTTAAAAAATGCCTTAACTAAAATAATGGAACCAGATCAAGAAGGGTTAGTTGCAACTGGTCACATCTTTTCAACTAAGGAAAATACAAAAGGAACCTTAACAAGCAGAAAACACAAGAGAAAAATCCATCATAGTAAGTAAGCATGTCATTTTTCATAGTCTCCCATTCTTGATACTTCTTGTTCACAAAGCATTTGGTTGTGTATTTTCAATATGTTGAGAACCCATAATTGATCTCTTACAATTTTATTTTTCTTCTTTTAGGTCTATTCCAGTCATGTTCACTTTCTTTTTATGGTCCACGGGATCCCCATCCCAGTTTGTTTGTAAAAATGTAAACTTTTAATTTTATTGTAATTAGACTATTATTATGTTTGAAACTCCCAAGAGAACTACTTTAGGGTGTAATTTCAATGATTTCTCAAACTCTGAGTTTATGAGCATGAGATTTTTGAAGTGCACCTATCATAATATTTTTTGTTTTGAATGAAATACTCTTTCAAAGTTCTCTTAATTATGGACTATTATATTTCCTTCTTATGAATGTGACCAAATTTATTTATGTTGTGATGGATGTGAGGAATGTTATGATTTCATATTATGGTTTATTTATTGTTGTATAATATTTTGTGTATACTTTACTTCTGTCTGTGAAATATTCTTGGTCCTATTCTTAGGAACTCTTCTTTGTGAATATACACTTTCATATTTTCTTTATATTTTGAAAGCAATAAAGATTGAGGTTTGTTGTTCAGTATTTTCCCATTATAATTGTTGGATTTAGAACATTCAAGATAAATATTTTAGACCATAAAAGAGGAGTACCACCTCTATAAAAATGTTGGGGGATATTTTATCCTTGTGAGGTTATTATTTTGATTGTGACCAATCTGAATGTCAACACCCTTCGAATGAGATGGTAAATAAAATGGCAAGACTGTAATTGTTGATTACTTGTATAATAAATTGACAATTGGTTTAACCCATCAAATAATGTGTCTAGTTGTTTTAAGCAAGCAAGAAACAAGAGTTCATTCAACGATGGTGGACAAAAACCCCATGATTCTAGTGGTGTGCAGATGCATCACTGTACGTGTCTTTAAAATCAAATGTATATATTGACGATTATTAATGTTTACTTGTAGATGGTGTACTTATAAATTTTCTTGTTTCAATGGTATATCATGTAGATAAGGGTGCTCGGAGAGGAGAGGAACCGATGACGGCCCAACCAATGGTGTCGACTACTCTAGGTTAAAAACATAGTAATGATATTTGTACTAATGAAATATTGTTATGAATAATAACTGACCATATCCTTATAATGTTTTTTGTTATTGTAGTGGATACCCCTATAGTTCATCAACATGCACCTTGTTCTACTAGAAGTAGTACAATGTTTGAGATGACACATAGTCATGCAGCACCAAAAAGGGGCCCAACAACTGAAGGGGATCAAGATGAATGTACTGATGACTTACTCAAGAATTGTATGAAAAATAAGAAACAAAAAAATAAGTGATTGTACATATTTTGAGGACAAAATTTATTAATATAAATTATTTTTTGTACAATTTTTATTTTGATACCTTCTTATGCATGAACCTTATATGTTTTGTATGTACAAAAACACATATCTACACACACTTTCTTTTTTTTCAATTACCTTTAATTTTTGTTTTGCTACTTGCTATGCATGATTGTGTATGGGGAATTAAGAGTGATGCAATGGGGGGCAGGGGCCAAATGAGCTTCCACCTTCACGTGGTTCTCCATGTTTAGTATAGAATAAATTATTCTCAAAACTAAGAGGAGCTCATTCATGAGGTATTCCCATTTAGTATTTCTACAACGTCATACATGTTTAATTATTATTCAGTCATATAAGATTTTATTCTCTTTGAAAAATGAAACCTCATACATGTTTAGTTATTATCTAGTCATATAACCTTTTATTCTCTTTGACGAATGCAGGTTTGAAGGGAGGTTACCCCCACGATCCATAACGCATTTTCAAAAAGGTATAAATCATTTGTTTCTCTTGCCTCATGTTTTTTTAAGCTCACTGCGGTTGTACCTACCCAAACATAAGATCATAATGAAATTTTCCTTCATTTCCTTGTATACTTAAATTCAAAATACAAGGACAAATAATGGTGGAAACAACTATTGTTCATTTAATGATATTTTTTTTAGAGATTATTGAATGTAAGTTGATGTGGAATTTTATGTTCTCCCTTAACATTTTTTTTTCCAATGTTCAATGTTCAGAAATAATTATTCCAAGGACTTGGTGATGTAGAATGCTAGTTGGAGTTAGTGATTGATTCAATGAACATTGATAGAAATATTGATAAATCAATTGGCGGGAAGAAAGTGAGTTCCATACCTGTACACATGCAATATTTTGGGCCATACTTATTTCTATGCTTTTGGCACTTTCACCTCAATTACTTATCATTATTGTTCTAATTTAAGGAACACCAAACATGGGTGTATAATCCAAGTCTATATGCTAAAGGATTAAAATCCAAGTCAGCGTGCAACTTTAGATTTGGTACCATAGAAGTAGCTAAAGGCTTACAATCCATCATCTAAAATCCCTTCAAAATATCAACTACATACTTACCCTATCTGAGGAACACCTCATCTGGACTCTATTACACCTCTAGACACAAGAAATAATGCACAAGTTCGATGTCCTTCATGACAAATTCTCATGCCAACTCTACCTTGCACCTTGCAATGAGCTTCTCTAAACTCCCTATAAGAATTAGGTCATTTACATACAATCCAAACAAATCAAATCAAATCTACAAAATAAATACTAAATATTAGGAACTGCAATAGTTGTGGTGAAACCCAAACATAGTGCAAGATTTGCCTCTTCCTTGATCATTGTTGGAAACTCTTGAGACCTATAATACCATGCATATTCATCTACCTTCACATATTAGCTCACTTCTATCTTCCTCTAATATGGAACATAGATATTGTAATCCTTGGAGGACTCATTGTAGCTAATTACAACACCCTTCAAATTGGAGGGTTCAAGCCTTGTCCAATTCTCTTCTAGAACATGAATGTAAATCAGACTCCTAAATAGTCGAAAATGAGAAATATTTGGTTTCTTCCCTATGAAAGACTCATCTAAATTTGTGTCCTTCAACACTCTGTGAAGACACATGTTCTATATGTAGACTTCTAAAACATGATTCCACCCAAAGAAACATAGGTATATCTAAGTCATGAACCATAGACTTAGCAATATCTACTATGGATTTATTCTTTCACTCTACAACCCCATTTTGTTGCAGGTTGTAAGATAGTATAAACTCCATCTTGATCTCTACTTCTCTACAAAAGAAATCAAATCCATCATTTGTATACTCCCCTCCATTTTTTTATCTCGATACACTAATCTTCCTACCTTTTTGGCTCTCAATAAGAGATGTCATTACTCTACCTATGTTGAACTTAATGCAACTAAAACTCTTTATTATGTTAATATACATCATTGTTTTAATAAATCTAGAAAACAATAAATTGTAATGCTATATACTCACCAACTGCACATTGGTGCACCTTACATCTTCTTTATAGAAAGAGAAGATGAGGGAAGATACAATGTATTTGGTCACATGCATGAAGTGCTAAAGGTGACTCAGTCAAACCCTAACCCTAGTATAATGACCTAGTACACCCTAGTTGCATGGATAAGTGTGTCAGATAAGTGCACTTCTACTGGAAGAAGAAGTGAAGCATGCAAGCATGCATTCCCTTCCTTGAGAACTAAGCTCTTATTTTAAATTGGAAACTACCATGCAAGATAAGATAATTTTATTAATGTCCAACAAATGACCACAAAATTAGGTCAATGGGACTAAAGGATAAATCCAGTGTGTGTACAATGTTGGACTGCAAAACAATCTCCCATATGAGAAAAACAAGAAAAATGAAAGTACAATCTAGGTAAATATCTAACAAGGCTAAGCCTATAAAATAAAGATATGTGCCCTCTGTTAACACATAAGATTGGTCATGTAAAGGAGGATTTATGGTTTTCAGAGCCTACATTTAACCATTTCTCTAGGGATTATGTCATACCATCAACTAACAACCTCCTCAGAGTGTGCAAGCTATATTTTAGGTGGTGATGTGAACTAGTTAAGGAAGAGGGTTGTAGGTTGGATAGGTTGCATACATCCTAGTGCAAATTCAAAATTACCAACATCAAATTCAGGGTCATCAAGTACTCCATGAGATTGTTTGTCTTGTTTGTAGGTTAGGAAAGGAGTGTGGCCACTTGAATTTCCTTTGGCTCTACGAACTGACATAGGTGTTGTGAACTGAGACAGGTGTTGCGAAATTTCCTGTAGCAACTTCTTTTACAGATTTGATCATAAATCCAAAACAGTGATGTGGGTTTCTCTGAAATGTTTTGTGGAGGAAGATGATATCCTTGTTGAATTTTTTAACAAATTTC
The DNA here is from genome assembly GCA_009831015.1 of Picea engelmannii. Lineage (NCBI taxonomy): Eukaryota > Viridiplantae > Streptophyta > Pinopsida > Pinales > Pinaceae > Picea > Picea engelmannii. The sequence continues at coordinate 2,186,497 of ML782548.1, read as the reverse complement.
AGCCTAGCCCAGTTTGGCATTTGAGAGAAACAATTAAAACACCAATGCACTGCGAAATGTGTTGCAAAGTCTCTGTTTTGCATAGTTGTTGGATATTCGCCTTGTTGGGAGGTTGCCACCTATCAAGGAGGGTTCGAACGAATTCTCAGAGATAATTTAGATGCTAAGGGACACTTGCAGATAAGTTTTATCTCCATTAAAGATCTCATGCAGTGAGTTGGAAAGAATTTATTAATGACTTCCAACAACTTCCTGAAAAATTAGCAGTTTGTTGGATTTTTGTCTCTTTGATTGTTGTCACCTATCTCCAAGGCCTAGAATCCAATGAAAGAGATGGGATTCAACCTCCTAAGGATATTTTGATGTTATTTTATACTTAATGAAGGAGGGATCTCTTGGAGAATAGTTAGAATGAGCTAAGAGAGGGATTCAATCTTGAAGACTTGAGAAGGCTTGTAAAGCTTGAAGACTCATTAGATTGTATTTCTGAATTTTTGACTCTTCATTGAATATAAATCAGATTTTCCTTATTCATATCTATTTTTTGTGTATTTGTGCCATTGATGACTGATTCATATGGTTCTTGTTTTATTTAATGATTGAGAGAAGCCTATCTGTCCTTGCATTGATGATATAAGTCTGCAAATGTACCTTTTCATTGTTATAGCTTTATCTTCAAGTGTACCTGATGTGTGTATGATTTTACAGTTTGTAGCACTCTCCATATTCATATAAACCTATTTAGTATTTGATTGAGTTCATTTGAAGCCAATTCCGCTAGAATACACTTCTAATTGTCTCATGAATGCAAGTGTTAACAGTCCATAGATTGATCCATCATTAAGAATTCTACTTGTTAAAATTAGACCTGTATGTTACCAAGCTCACTTGATCTACAATCTAGGGTGAATTCTTGGAGAGCTAACACCCTCTTTAATATATCATGCATGTATAACTAGAACTGAACTAAACTTAGCACTCAACTAAATGTTGAATTGAACTAAAATTTGCCTTAAAATTTTAACTCAAGACTAACAAAAGCAACACTCTGAAAATAGACCAACTCCATCTAAACTTGATGTGCACTAAAATTAACTAAGGATGGTTGGCACATGCAGCATGCATGGACCCTATACCAAACAACAACCTATATCTCTATCTATTTGTGCCCTCATTTAGCCTATTCATTATTGTTATAGGGAAAGTTTGAAAGCACCCTCACTGTTGTCTTCTCTATTGCACCGTCACTGGGAGAATCACTAATTGAGAAACATGTAAGAATTTTAACACCCTTATCCCACATAAACATTTGACTGGTTATGTCCTTATGTAAACCCATTAGTGTCAATACATAAATTACAAATTATGTTGAAGTGGCATTATTAGATGTTTGAGCTTCATAGTTATTTATTGTGGAGCTTATTCTCAATAGTGTGAAATGGACACACATTGAAATGCTTTCAATTATATGGAGTATAATAGTATTCATTGGTTGTTGGTGTTCAAATTATTGTCAATTCATTGTTAGATAAAGTCAATAAAAAATGCTACATGGTAAAGTATATTGCGTGAAGACATCACGGCATCTTAGCATTGTTTTGGATCTCCCATGACTTCTATATGCATTGGAAAACACTTAAGCTCCATCAAATATGTTACAAGGTAAAGTATGTGGGTACATTATGGTATCCTACCTTAGTTTTGGATATTTTATGCCCTCTATATGTTTTGAAAAACAATTGAACCCTTCAAATTAACGTGTCATCGGATCATTATTTAGTCTCAATCCTTCCATTGGGACTTTCCATGTGTATAATCCCCAAGATTCCTAGCTCTTTGGGGGTGCAACAAGTGCTCCAATTTAATCTCTAGAATCCTTTGACAATTATACATTAGACCACATGAAGTTTTGAGTACTTGTGTCAACATGTCATAAGCTTTTGATCTACATTTATAAATGGAATGAAATGAAATATAGATGTATAGCAAAGAAACACACACAGATATAGTAAAACGTGACCTCTATTAATAAAGAGAGCCTGTCGAAACTGTAAAAATGCAAACTAAAACAAACTTGATCGAATGGTGTCAGCTTATCTCTAAGAAGAGATGTGATGGCTATGCCCATTCGCAAGAAGATGAGTACAATGAGGATCCAAAGTCCTTTTTAACATAAAACATAAATGAGAAAACCCTAAACATATGAAACCCTAATCCCAAGAGATGAAACGCAAAAAGGTTTGTGGGCCCCGATGGGGGTAGTTGATACGTCAACTTCCTGAGGGCGTAACTTTTTCATATGATCTTTGTTTGGGGCAATTGATACACCGTTGGAAAGGTATAGATGAGCGTTGACGTTTAAAAATGCAACCATGAATACTTCTCGCAAATGATTGCAAAGCTCTATTATTATTTAAAATATTAAAAATAAACTAGTAGGTGGGACCCCCTTATAGACTAGTGGCGATATGATAGATGTGTTACGCTTATATTTTTGGTTGTTGTTATAATGATGCCAACACAGTATTCTACAATTGATGATTCAAGTCATGGTTTTATTCGTTATGGCGACATAAGATGGTGGGTTGAATGTGTTATGGCTAGATGGTTTTGATGGTCACTCACAACTTATGGTAGTGCTATGGATATAAGGATTTTTTTTATTTTTTTTACAAGTGTTATGTTTATGCATTAATCATTGATTGATTATTTTACATATGATCTTATGCAAAAAGATGATATGGGAGATTAAAAAAAAAGGAAAAAACTACGAACAAGCCCTAAGGTTATATGTGATTGACACAAAAGAAGGTGTATAGACCTTGTTGCTAGACTTATGTGCTTGGATCAAAGGTTATGTGTGAAGCATATATGGTAAATTTATATCATATGGTTGTTGTTAAAGTTTTGACATGATTTAGGGTGACACACTATGCAATGGATATAGCAATGGGATATTGTTTGAATTAATGGTTAATGTATGGTGGATGGGTTGGCTTGTACATTGAATTGAATAGGGATAGGGAAGGAAGCGACGTGCATTTATTGCACGTCACTCAAACAACCCTCGAGCCCATCACTCTAGCCATACTTGCATTTGGTTTTTTGGCTCTGGTGGTTGTTGATGCTCCGAGATTTATGGTTGTGAAAGGAATTACAATCCAACTCTTTCCCTCAAACGATTTTTTCCAGGTATGGTTACTTTATTTTCTATCCATGATGGTTCCTTTGTGTTATGAATCGATATTTTGGCTCAGAATTGCATGAGGTCTGTTCTTTTCTTAAGTTTTTGACTATGTATCAGTGTTGTGCTTATGGTTTCTACGGTGAATACTCTAGACTGTTGACATTTGAAAGAAAAGGAATGGATATTCTTGTTGTGTGTAGCATGTGCATTGGTTCATTGGTTAAACATGTTTGGTCAGCTTAGGGTTTTGCTCTAGTTCTCTGTGGAAAATTATGATGATGCTTTCGCAAGCTCTAAGTTTGGTGTGTGGTTTTTGAAAACAGTCTTGGTGTTAAGTTGTTGTCACTCATTTTTGTCTCGGTGGTTGATGTGTTTCGTTCCTCCGGGTTGCAATGCAAACTGTTAAGAGTTGCACTGTTCTTGCTTTGTTTTGGTCGAACTCCGAGTTATCTTTTGTCATGGCATTTCCTTTGTTATCACTGTTGTTGGAAATCATTACATAGTCGGGTCTTGGGCATCACCCAGGATTTTAATTTATCTGTTTATGATTGAGTTGTTGAAGACAATAGTCTGTAGGAAGTTTTGGACAGCAAGCTATTTTTTTGGATAATGTGGTTATTTACATGTTTTGGATAAGATTTGAATTATTTCTGATATTTAATATTCAATTTTTGGAAGTATTTATGGGAGCTACAAGGCAGCATGTGTTTAAATGATTATCTAATTGTGTTTATTTTTGAAAAAGAAAAAAGAAGGGACTCACAAGGGGTCCCACCTACTTGGTTGTTATTAAATAAAGACCCGTAACTATTATTATTATTATTTCTCCTAAACTAAAATTAGTTAAGTTCAACTGACTTAACTAAAGAATGTAGTTGAACTACATCAACTTATTTGGAATGCATAAAATCCAAATGAGAAGGAAGAACAAAGGGAGAATAGAAGGAGAAAGCAAGACTAAGGTTTGCTCATTTTTACATGAGATAGTTCAATTTTCATTCATTCTTGAGTTATTCATAGCCTAATTCTCTTTTTGATAGCAGGGTCCTATTTTAGACAACAAGGTTCAAAGTTGAACCATATCATTCAGATGCTTATTTTAGAGGTGTTGATCTATCTTTGATAGTCTGTGTATACTTGTATGTTTATGGATTAAATTCCATAGTTGATAAAGGATATTATGCAAAGTCAAATTGGCAACAGTCTATGGCAAGTTGATCCAGATTATAAAGTTCATTTTTTACTTCTTGTCAAAGTCCTTTTCTATGGTTTTCATCGGGGATCTCTAAATTAGACTTTGGTCCATGCCCTCACAGGCGTTTTGTAAAGAGAAAGACACTTTTGATTTCTTGTAATGAAATAAATCAGATTGTTATTTTGTCTCATTTGTGCCTATTTATGACTTGGTCACTTTT
>ML782548.1:2159702-2181795 GCA_009831015.1 Picea engelmannii | reverse complement strand
TCATCGGGGATCTCTAAATTAGACTTTGGTCCATGCCCTCACAGGCGTTTTGTAAAGAGAAAGACACTTTTGATTTCTTGTAATGAAATAAATCAGATTGTTATTTTGTCTCATTTGTGCCTATTTATGACTTGGTCACTTTTTCTTTTCGATCTCCATATTTACTTTATGTAATGTGCATATTTTTATGAAGCTAAAAATAAAATAAAATAAAATAATTTGTAACATTGTTTTCATTAATAAATCAACCTAAGCCCTGGTAATTAATACTTGTGGATTGGGAAATTATTTTTGAGGTTATAAAGCATAGGGTGATATTCCCAACTATCTTGTCCTAGCCAGACAAGATTCGAAAAATGCTTGAGTAAGATAATTCATATATTTTCCTCAACATTTATTTTGGCGATCATACTGGGGAGATCTTCCATATCTCTCTGGTTGATTAAATTCACATTATCATTGAATATTTTTATGTTTTTGCTTTTGATTCTTTGATTGTTTTCTTTTCTTCATGACAGTACCGGTTACAAGGCAACCCAATATTGAGCCTTGTCTTAAAGACCAAACCAGCATTGCTTTAACCTTATTCAAGACCATCTTAGAAACTGCTAACACCCGAGTTGAGCTTGAATGCTCATGGGCAGTGATTGAACAAGACATAAGTGTCTGAGAATGTTGGGAAGCCAGGGAAAGACAGCATATGAATCAGCCATAGATTTCTTCTTCCTAAAGTTTTGATCCTCTTTTCATGTCCTTAAACCCTCACATATCTAGGAGAAGAAGAGGTTTATCACCTGAGATCAACCCTATTGCTGAAATAGGAAGAAGAAACAGTGTTTTGTCAACCCAACAAGGTACTCTAAGGAGAACTTTGTCTGATTCATCCAGCTCATCTTTCTCTCCCTTACCAATCATTCACCAAATTACATCTGGTGGTGGCTCTGGTGGCACTAGAGGTGCCTCAACTTCCCAACCTTCGGCCTCATTAGTGATTGGCAGCTTGTATAGTCATCAAATTCCAGACCAATCAACTACAAACCCTGCCAGGGTCATTAAAAAGTATGGGCTCTTTCAATTTGAGGAGGATGCTACTACTAACCCGTGGCATGTATCCTCCCCTCTAAACCTAGCACCGGCCACTCGTCCACTTCCTAAATTCAAAGAGAATCTCCCTAAGTTTTTTGGAAATAACGTTGTCACTACAAATGAACACTTGGTGGCATTCTCTAATGCCTGTCACAATATAGGAGCTAATGATAATGATACTTGTATGCGCTTATTTTTGAATTCTCTTGCAGGGAAAGCAGTGGCAGATTTATTTGATATTAGTCCCAAGATTCTTTCCACTTGGGAGGAGTTAGTTTATTGGTTCAAATGGACTTATGGGTAGTATAAGAACCTAGCCAAAAAATTACGGGAATATAATAGCATCACGTACAAAGACAGTGAAACTATCAAGTCTTAATTACGTTTCACCAAGTTATATAACTAAATTCCTGAACTTATTTGCCCTCAGAACCAAGCCACTTTTATGCATTACTATAATGCTCTACCTTCACCCTACTGTCATAGGCTTGAAGAAAAAGCTATTGACAATCTTGGTTCCGCTCTGCATACTTGTTTAGAGTATGAAGAACAAATTTAAAGAACAGGTCTTCCCAAGGGAGACTCAATCAAACAAATGGACATGTCTGCCCTCTTACATCTTGTACAAGATATGAATAACCAAATGATAGCGTATGAGCTAAAGGGAAATGTCCCTTCACTTACCCCTAGGGCCTCATCTTCTTCCTCACCATCCTTTAGGAATCCTAATGAAAACAACTTTCAGCCTAAATCCATTATGCCTCGCAGCTGGTGCAACTTTTGTGAGGAACACCACAAGAAAAGTACTTGTGAGGTAAAGAAGAGTGCCAGAGATAAAATCTTTGGTAAAAGGACCAAAACTACCATTGTTGTTCTAGATTTCGTAGAACGAGAGGATGCCATGATCACAAACACTAGGAATAAATCCTATGCTTCAAAAGGAAATGTGATCCCCATCGTACTTTTCTATCCCAATCTCATCTTCACCCACTGCCACTGTACAAGTTACTAAAACTCCAGACAGTTAAGGAACTCCCTCCCCTCTTCCCTCTTCCAAATACAACATTCTCAATCAATTGGATAATATTAAGGCAAATGATACTCTTTTGGACATGGTTGTTGTCCCTTAGCAACAAAATCATCTGAAAAATTTCATGGAAGGAAAAGCTTCCATCGTAGCCAATCTCTCTGAAGAGGTAAATGAAGAGGAATCAACTATAAATAAAGTAGGTGTAAATAATTTTAGACACTCTGTAAAAAATACTCCATTTTTCATTTATGTAAATATTATGGACAAAATAGCCCATTGTTGTCTGATTGACGACGATTCTGGCCCAAGCATAATGTTGAATATTATTATGAAAGAGCTAGGCTTGGCTTGTACAAATGAAAATTCCAAAATCATGCTCTCTTATAATAGTTTACAACAATCGACCATAGGTGAAATCAAGGACATGACCTTGTTTTTGTGCATGCATCTTGAAATAAGGACAACCCTTAATATTCAGGTAATTGACATGCCAGTAAGTAATTATTCAATCATCTTAGGAAGATACAAGAAATCTTTGATAGGTGGATATCTCTCACTCGACAGGACACACTTATATGTTCCTCGGAATGGGATGAACATCATAGTCCTAAGGGAGGGAATAATTTCACCTTATATAGAAAACATCCCACAGCCTAATGTAAATTATATTGAAGAGGACCTAGGAGTGTACTCCATCTTTTTCGATGAGGATAACACTACCTTGGAACAAATCGACCTAGAGGACAGGATGTGGCATATGCACTTTGATGTTTCATTCTCCAACGAAGGTAATCGAGCTGGCATTATCTTGTACTCTCCTATATGTAAAATTCACAACTTTTCCTATAGGTTAGAGTGTGCTTTCACTAACAACATCACCGAATTTGAAGCATTACTACTAGGCATTGAAAATGCCTATAATTTAGGTTGTGGCCACCTTACAGTTTTTGGGGACTCTGAACTTGTTGTAAACCTTATACACAAAATATATTCTCCTAGCAACAAGTTAATGAAACATTACACCCAAGTTGTTTGGGCACTTATCTCGAACTTATTATCTTTTAATGTCACTCATGTCAAAAGGGAATTGAACTCAATGGCTGACAGGCTAGTTGCTTGTGTAGCCTCTCCTACTCGGCAACTTCTGCCACAAAGACCTGATTGCACTTTTCAATATTTATACCGTCTTCATATCCCTGACAATGTAGATTCATGCCAGGTCTTCCCTAGTGATGAAAGCATATGTGCTTTCATACAAAATGAACCTTATAAGCCCAAGGAGATTATATCAATGGAAGATAACGAAATTCTGAAGGGGTTGACTCCTCTAGAAAGTTCATTTTCATCGAGTGATGTAGGAAAAAAAGAAACTCATAAAGAAGATGAGTCATAATGGAAAGTGGGTGAAACCATTTCCTTAAACATTGGGACACTAGATTCCCCAAAGAATGTTAATATAGGTGCCCAATGTACTGATGAAGAAAAATTGAATTTCATTGAGTTACTTCGTGAATTTCAAGATATTTTTGCTTGCTCTTATGAGGATCTTCGTGGTTTTGATCTTGCTCTTATACAGCATGCCATTTCTATCAAGGAGGGCATAAAACTGGTTAAGAAAAAACAAAGACCCATTAACCCTGCACTGAAAGCAACTATTTGGAAGGCATTGGAAAACCTCTTGAAGGATGGGATAATTTTCCATGTTAAGTATTATGGGTGGGTTTCCAATTTGGTTCTCGTTCGAAAATCAATTGGTCAAATCAGAATATGCGTTGATTTTTGTGCATTAAACGGAGATAGCATGAAAGACCATTTTCCTCTCCCTAATATATTGGAAATGATTTTGCAGCAAGTTGCAGGGTCACTGATGATGTCCTTACTTGATGGTTTTTATGGTTATAATCAAATCAAGGTAAAAAGGATAGATAAATATAAAACCATGTTTATTACACGTTGGGCCACATTTGCTTATGAACGTATGCATTTTGTCTTATCTAATGCAGGTGCCACTTTCCAAAGATCTATGCAAATATCTTTTGATGATCTGATCAGAAACATTATTCAGATTTATATTGATGACTTAATTGTATATTCAAAAAATCAATCAGATCATTTTGGTCATCTTAGAAAGGTTCTCATGCGATGCAGGAAATTTCGCATTTCTTTAAATCCTTCTAAGTCTATCTTCGTCATTACCAAGGGCAAGCTCCTTGGGTGCATTGTCTTTGATTCAGGAATAAGCATAGATACCGAAAGGATTGTTGCTATCCTAAATCTTCCTACTCCTACTTCCAAAAAGGAGGTTCAAGCCTTTATGGGAATTATCAACTTCGTCCGTAGGTTTGTTCCCAATTTTTTGTAATGGTCAAACCAATTCACAATATTCTTAAGAAAGATCTCACATTTTCTTGGACTGATGACGTCGAAAGTGTTTTCGTAAGGATCGAGAAGGAAATTAGTTCTGCACCGGTTTTGGAAAAGATGGATTTTGAGAAATAATTTATTATATATACTAGTGCTACAGAGGAAGCAGTCTTTGTTATCCTCGTACAATGTGATGCCCAAGTTAATGAAAAACCAGTAGCTTACATGAGTCAAAGCTTGTCAGATGATGAATTCAAATATTCTTACATTGAAAAACATGTGTTCGCTCTTGTTAAAGTTGTTGAGAAATTTTGCCACTTTATCTTAGGTAAGCACATGCTGGTAAAAATCCCTTTACCTGTTGTCAAGTTTTTGCTCTCACAGACTTATATTTTAGGGAAGCTTGAACATTGGCTTGCCAAGATACAAGAGCATGATTTAACCATTGTGACTTCTAAAACCATTAAGGTACGTGACATAGCCCTTCACTTGGATCAACATGTTGAAGCAAGTGAAGAAATTGTTGAACAAGATAATCCTCTGTCAGCATTGTTTTACATTGACAGTCAAATCCTTCTAGTAGTTGAACATCATTGGTACAAAGATCTGGTATATTACTTACAAAATCAAAGATGTCCAGATAACTTAGATACTCATCAAAGGAGAAGGCTTTGTCTTGAATCTTCCAGATACGTCATTTTAGGAGACTTCTTGTTTAGGAGATTTGTTGACGGTTTATTACTTCGTTGTGTGAATAATGAGGAAGAACATAAATTGATACAAGAGACCCATGGATCTTCAAATTCTATCATTCATGTGGGTGGCCACTTTTTTGCTAAGACTATTGCTTTTAAAATTATCAGAAAAGGGTACTATTGGCCTTCAATTTTTCATGATTCTTATAATTTTTCAAAATCATTTGACAAGCGCCAGAAGTTCGTTGGGAAATAACGTCTTTCTGCTATGCCTTTACAAACTATCCTCCCTTACTTTCCTTTTTCAAAATGGGGTTTGGACTTTATCGGTCCTATTAATCCTCCATCTTCAGTAGGGCAAGTTTTCATCTTGTCAGCCACAGATTATTTTACAAAATGGACTGAGGTTGTCCCACTTAAGCATTGACAGAATGAGAAGGTGATTTATTTCCTTGAGACTAATATTCTCTCCATATTTGGCCTTCCTTTGGAAATTATTATAGACAACGGTCCCTCTTTTATTTCTTCTAAGTTGACTCGGTTTCTAGCTAAACTGGGAGTTAAACGTTTTACCTCATCAGCTTATTATCCTCAAGGAAATGGGCAAGCCAAGTCTACTAACAAAAATCTGGTTAGAATTATTAAGAGGCTCATTGAAGATAAGCCTTGTCAATGGCACACTCTCCTCAGTTACGCTCTTTGGGAAGATCTCACTAGCACCAAGGTAAGCACTAATTGCACTCCCTTCTAGCTTGTTTATGGTCAAGAATCCATTCTGCCTACCGAGCTGGAACTTTCATCTCTAAGGCTGATGTTACAGGTTGAAGAATTAAATTCTTCCAATATCTCTCAAAGGATAAATGCACTCTTGGCTTTAGAGGAACAAAGGACGTTTTCCTTGGATAACATAAAGAGAAGACAACAAACTATTAAAAGATATTTCAATAAAAGTGTAAAAGTTGTCAAATTCGAGGTTAATGAGAAAGTCTTGTTGTGGGATTCAGCTCATGTTAATAGAGGAAGGCATTCAAAGTTCCAAAAGTTATGGCTGGGTCCTTTTAAAATTGCTTTTGTGCTGGGTGCAAACTCCTATATTCTAAAGGACTTGGAAGAGTGATTGCTTTCATATAGAACCAATGGTTCTCACTTAAAACACTATGTGGAACCAACTTGAAGGTTTAAACGTTGTATGGAATTACTCTTGTACTATAGTTTGTTTTATTATTTTAATTTTACTTTGCTGTCATTTTTTTGTTGTTTCATTTCTGTTGTTTTATTTCTTTTATTGACTTCTTTTCTTGTCAGAAATAAAATATTGGATCAGTTTTTCCACAGCAATGTTATTTTGCAAGTATTGTTAATCAATAACAATCAAGATTATACAGTTTTCATGATGTCTTCCCTTGAATACATCATTGGAATTGTTATTTGCTTCAGTATTGTTGTTAGATAAGATTATTGGTTTTTTTTTCCCTATTTCTGCTTTCATTTTCTTCCCTCCATTTCGAGATTAAAAAGAGGACACCAGAGTTTTTCTCCTTAAAGAAAAGAACGCTTTCACTATGATTAATCGAATGTTATGCACATACGAATAACCCCCTCATATGTAACATTTTCCATAAGTTATTCCCTAAAACCCCAAATCATATTTTCACTTAAACCGCTCACTTCCCATGTTGCATAACCATTTTGTTATACATTCTTTGATCTAATGTTTAGTCTGTCTACGAAGCTAGATTCTATGAGTTCTTAATCTGTTGGAAATAAATTTCCCTGTGGAGTCACCAGTTTGTTGACATTTAAAAACACAACGACGAATATTGCTCGCAAATGATTGCTAAGATCTATTATCATTTATAATATTAATAATAAACTAGTAGGTGGGACCCCCTTGTAAACTAGTGGCGTTATGATAGATGTGTTACACTTATATTTTTGGTTGATATTATAATGATTCCAACACAGTCTTCTACAATTCATGATTCAAGTCATGGTTTTATTCGTCATGGCGACATAAGATGGTGGGTTGAATGTGTTATGGCTAGATGGATTTGATGGTCACTCGCAACTTATGGCAGTACTATGGATATAAGGATTATTTTATTTTATTTACAGGTGTTATGTTTATGCATTAAACATTGATTGATTATTTTACATATGATCTTATGCAAAAATATGATATGGGAGCTTAAACAAAAAGGAAAAAACTATGAACAATCCTTAAGGTTATATGTGATTGACACAAAAGAAGGTGTATAGACCTTGTTGCTAGACTTATGTGCGTGGATCAAAGGTTATGTGTGAAGCATATATGGTAACTTTATATCATATGGTTGTTGTTAAAGTTTTGACATGATTTAGGGTGGCGCACTATGCAATGGATATAGCAATGGGATATTGTTTGAATTAATGGTTATTGTATGGTGGATGGGTTGGCTTGTACGTTGAATTGAATAGGGTTGGGGAAGGAAGCGACGTGCATTTACTACACATCACTCAAACAAACCTCGAGCCCGTCACCCTAGCCATACTTGCATTTGGTTTTTCGGCTCTAGCGGTTGTTGATGCTCCATGATTTCTAGTTGTGAAAGGAATAACAGTCCAACTCTTTCCCTCAAGTGAGTTTTTCTAGGTATGGTTCCTTTATTTTCCATCCATGATGGTTCCTCTGTGTTATGAATCGATTTTTTGGCTCATAATTGTATGAGGTCTGTGTTTTTCTTAAGTTTTTGACTGTGTATCAGTGTTGTTCTTATGGTTTCTTCGGTGAATACTCTAGATTGTTGGAGTTTGAAAGAAAAGGAATGGATATTCTTGTGGTGTGTAGCATGTGCATTGGTTCATTGGTTAAACATGTTTGGTTAGCTTGGGGTTTTGGTCTGGTTCTCTATGGAAAATTGTGATGATGGTTTGGTGCGTGGGTTTTACAAATAGTCTTGGTGTTAAGTTGTTGTCACTCATTTTCATCTTGGTGGTTGATGTGTTTCATTCCTCTGGGTTGCAATGCAGATTGTTAAGAGTTGCATTGTTCTTTCTTTGTTCTGGCCGAACCTTGAGTTATCTTTTGTCATGGAATTGTCTTTGCTATCATTGTTGTTGGAAAGCATTGCATATTCGGGTCTTGGGCATCACCCAGAATTTTAATCGAAGTTCATTTATGTTTTGGTTGGTCACGGGTTGTGTTCAAGAATTCTCTTCACAGTATTTTAAGCATTTTCTTCCTCTCATCTTCATTGGAGTGGCTGACTGTTTTTTTTGGTAACCCTCACTGTCAAGATTTTGGGATAAAGGTTATGCGTTTGTGGTGATTTTAAAGGAACATGAGTTATCTCAGTCTTCAAATATTATCTCTTGATCGAGCCATCTGTCGTTACTCCTATGTGATAAAAAAAATTAAAAAAAGGGGCACGGGTTATCTGCATCCCTGTAATATCCCCATGTAGAACCCCAACTGTAAATGTAATAATGTACTTAAATTGGTGAGTTGTTTGATATATTTTGACATGCATCTTTCATGTCATAGTGTGTGCAGGTAGTGCGCAGTAAAAATGATGAAATGAGCACATTCCAGGATACCGCGCGCAGCATCTTAAGTGCGCGCGATGTTGAGGCCCGGGAGCCTTTTTGTGTATATGATATGTTGTATAGGCTGGTGAGCTAGTTATTATAAGCTAGGATTCTTATGTTTTGATTAGGCCGGAGAACCTAGATGTTAAAGGCCAGTGCGCCTATTTTTGTACATGTCTCATATTTAATATAAAATACGTCGTTGCGCGCAAACCGACCACGATAGAAGAGATGGAGGACTAAACTCCACTATAGGGAAAGGGAGGGGATAAGTCAAGGAAAGGGGCTAAGATAGCGATCTTGAGCCAAAAATGAATATTATATTAATGTTTCTTAAACCATAATGTATGGATAATTATTTTATCCTAAGTTCTAAAGTTGGGGACAAGTGGGCCAAAGTAGCTCTCAACATGACAAGTGTTAAGTTGGGGACATGCATACATATTGGTGGGACTTAGTTCATTTTCACGCCCCCCCCCCCTCCCATCATTCTTACCATCATCTTTTCCTTCATTCCTTCCATCATTCATCCATGATTCCATGAGCATTTTTCACTCATGCAGTCAGTTATCCTCAGACATTCATTTCACTGTATTTGAACCTGTATCCATAGCCATTTTGTGTTGGTGTAGTTGGTTAGTTGGGGAGCAGGACTGAAGAAGCAGATTGTTAGAACTGTGGGATATTGAAGAGGCAGGTTGTCAGGCCCATGAGAAATTATCTGGGTGAGAGAATTGTTGGGAATTGACTTCCTAAAGGTGTTGAACTACAGTTGCAGGGCTCTGAGACTTCTTGTTTGGTATGTTGTTGAATCCCTGGAAGGGAAGTGGGGCAGTCGAGGGACTATTGAGTAGAGAAGGGGCACACTTCCTTGGGTGGGACAGGCATGTGGGGAATGAGAGACTGTAGGTTGTTAGTTTGAGTAGGCATCTGTGATGGAGTCTTTCATGTTTTCCATGAGTCGTTAGCCTGGTTAGGAACCCTTACTCGGGTGGAGTTTAGTCCCAGCTCGAGATTGACTTATTGTTGAGAGTGATGAATAGTGTGGTCTAAGGCTAGGAGGTTCTTGGAAGGTCTGCATGTAGTTGGTGACATTCTTACCAAGATAAGTGCCAATTGTGTGATAAATTTACATGTTGCATTGTTATTTACGTGCTTATTTTTATGGGTATTTCCTGTATATGTTGCATGTATGCGTTTACTGTTATTTCAATATGGATTCGTTCGTTTACGGATATATTTGTATGTTTACGTTATATATATAGGGCTTCCACAAGAGTTCTGCGTGTATATATTTTTAATTGCATGCAATTAGAAAATTTTATGTGACACAGCTCATAATAGAAGTTGGGTATGTTACAGTATGTTCTACAGAGAGAACATAAGTGTTCTCTAGCATGGCGTGGCCCGGCCATGGGTGGTCAAAGACGTTACAATATGGTTTCAGAGCTAAGTAAAGCATCTGAGTAGTGGCATGGCCCGGTCTGTTGGTGGATGGGGATGTTACAAATTGGAATCAAAGCTTCAGTTTTCAACACTGAGCCTAGATGGGCCAAGAAAGTTGAGTTGAAGAAAAATGTCACAGAGGATTTATTTTGAAGTGGCCAAATTTTAGTTTGTAGAATGTCCATGGTAAAAAGTAATAGCAACTGGGCGGAAATGGGGAAAAGCCCCACTTTCTATGGTTGAATTCATGAGAAAATGGAGAAATTCAGCCAAGTGATGAGATATTACTGATTTAATATCTGTTCTAGCAAATTCAGACCTGGAATTGGTCAAATTTGAAGTTATAGTGAATCCATGATAGTTGGAGTGAGTTTTATAATTAGAATTCCCAATTCGTGAATTGAGTTTGGGAAACATTCGTTCCAGAAATGTCAACCCACAGCGATCTATTGTTACAAAGGTTGAGCTGGTGTTATCGGGGTGAAATTGAACGAATTTCATAGTTGCAAAATGTTTATGGTGAATTGGGAAAAATCCCCAATTTCTGTAGCGGAATCCACGAGGAATCGATGCGCATAAAGGCGAATGTGCAC
This sequence comes from Picea engelmannii, assembly GCA_009831015.1. Taxonomy (NCBI): domain Eukaryota; kingdom Viridiplantae; phylum Streptophyta; class Pinopsida; order Pinales; family Pinaceae; genus Picea; species Picea engelmannii. Next base: position 2,171,014 of record ML782548.1, on the reverse strand, counting down.
AGTTGGGCGCACCAAAAATTCATGTGGCGCAGTGAAAAGCTCAGGATAGGTAAAATTCATCACTGTGCAACAAGGTATTGGCGTACTGATGCAGGCGTTAAATTTTGGTGATGCGCTAAAAAATGATAGCGTGAGTGTGCGCGCGATAAAAATTTAGTACCGCGCGGAAAAATATGGTGTGAGGGGCACGCGGAAAATTTTGGCGCCGTGCGGAAAAATATTGGTGTGCGAGTGCACGCACTAAATTTAGCATTGCACAGAGTGCACACACAAAAGAAGGTGCACACAGTGTACACCCACATAATAATAGTGTGCAGGGTGTATGCAGTATTGGCAGAGCATAGAGGAGTTTGGTTGGCACGTGCAGAGTATGAGTATAAGTTGTCTCGCAATGGTGTAATCAATGGTGCGTGCATATTATTGTGCGCGGTGGGGGCATATTGAACTTTGGCATGGTGCAATGCATAGATCGAAATGCATGTGGAATATCAGTGTGCGATACAAAGAACTGTGCATAACAAGTATCAGTGCAAGAACCAAAACTGTGCATAGTGGATATTGGTGCGCAACGCAAAAGTAGTGTGTGCAAGTTATTGGCGCGACGGAGAAGAAATGCATAGTAGTTATAGGTGCGTGAAAGCACTATTTACCTTATGGTGTTGTTGTGCACGATAAATATGGGTGTACAAGTTGAATTTTTGTGCGTGTGAAGTCGTTTGGAAGGTGAACAACAACAAAAAGCAGTGGATTTCCGCGACATTTTATATTGTTTGAACGTCATCTTTTTGCAACACACTTTTGAGGGATCTCTTGTGTCACTGGGTATATCTATAGAAAACATTGGCTAGATTTGGTTTGTTTTGGGGTTTGTTGTTGAATGATTGGAGGAATGGAGGTGACATTTGGGCTATGGAGTTTGGAATGAACAATGCATTGTCGGAACATTGAACTATCAAGAGGAGAAGGCTAATTAAGGCGATGAGTCTAAGTTTAATAGAAAATTTGCATGGTATTAGAGGAAAAGAAACACACAACCGCATCGGAGCATTATTTAAAATGAATTCAGAGTTGGTTTGAGAAGAAATAAATATAGTCTAAATTGCTAAGCTGAGAACATCTTAGAGATGAATTATGGGTTTTATATTCCTTCGATTCAGACAGATGAAAGTGAAATATAATCTTACAAGAAATGCATACTATGAAAGAAAACAAGGCTCATATCACCACCAGTCAGAATCTTTTCATAAATAGTCCAAAATCCGTTTATGCATTTATATATTCATTTTAATCCCAAAATTACAAAAAAAACGTCTTCCTACACAGAGGGCAAGTTCCTTTCCCCCCTTTTTTTTCTTCCTCGAGATAATACATATATATATAGGAATTATTTGTAGAATTCGAAACGCTCGGACTTCCGCATATTTCTAAAAATAGACATAAGTTACAAAAAGGGAATGATTTAAAATAACAATTAGCCATTTTAAAGGGACCATTTAAGAACAGGTCTATCATCTCTGGGGCCCCTTTCCTCTACTACCAGTTGTCCAAAATTTGTTGAAATGTACTTAATTTTATTTGAGGACTCATTTCAGCTTAGCGATCTCCTCCTTTAGAGTATCTAACCAGACCAGTTGATCCTCTCCAACACTTTCAGTCGTTTCATCTATGGTTTCTTTCTTTTGTCGCTTGCTCTATTTCTTCTTAACAGCTCACATGTTGATGACTAGATCCCTCATAATGGGATTTAGCCTGACTTCCAATTTCGAGTCTATAGCAGGTACTGTGTGGAATTTAGTCACTATTATATGTGCAATTACCCTTTCCTCCTTGCCCATAGGTAAATCTACCATGTTTCCTGAATAACCAGTCTCATTGGATATAGCTTTGTCCATGTACCTCAATTTTGTGGACACCAAAATGCTTTTACAAAGATCCGAAGGTCGAGCAAATTTGGAGATTACACCCTTTATGGATAAGATGATGCCCCCATACTTGAGAATTGGTAGTTATAGAGTCCCAATCATGAATCATAGACATACTTATGTACAAGTGCATTGGTTTTCCATGCTTGACTAATCCATTTCAAATGATTAGCTTTTGAATTCGATACATGGTGGCGTTCACCTGACATAATATGGTTGTGAAGTACCGAACGAGTGAAACGGGGTGATCTGACTAGCCGTCGCCCATCCCACGAGTGGTGGTTTTGACATATTGAAACACATGACATCGGGACTTTGGCAAAAGTGGTTTCGGCAACCCACCTTTCACCCCGATGTATCTCTAGAGGCGCCACACGTCTACTTTAAAAACCACAAGGGTTTCCCGAGTCCTCCAAACTATCAAGCTTCCGTGATGATGTAGTTCTTGCTAAATTCTCAAGACTTGGGTCTTATCTAAAAATATTTTGGCAGAGTTAAAAACTTGGAGTTATTAATAGGTGAGAATGTTGAAGTTTAATTAAAAATAAGCAGAGGTACTCAGGGAAAGAGTGTTATGACAAAATATTTCATAAGATGATCCAAAGCCAAGACCACAAAATGTCAAGGTATGAATCTGAGTACAGACATAAAATCTTGGGAGGCCACTACAGGAAGTCCTCTCATGTTAGTCAAGTATTCAATGGAATCTGGACGGAGGAATAGATTATGTAATGAATGAATTAGTGAAAGTGCATTCACTCCCAAATAAACCAATATACAGATTAAGCAATACATTGGAGTCAAATCTATTATAAAAGGAATTGACTACCTGAATGAAAGTAATCAGATAAAGAAAGAGGCTTATTGCATATTGGATAAGGAGTGCATCATATCCATGGATTAGCTATGAAATCAGAGTAATGTTTCCCTTATGGTTACTAGAGTGCGCAGTGGAAGCATGGTATGAAGGGCATTATTTATGATATGATAGAATTGGATTGTGCAAAGCAGATTGAAATCAAAATGGTCAAGACAAGGGAAAGTAATAGACAGCAAGAAAATCCAAGTATTGATATGATCAGTTAAGGAAAGGATAAATCAAGTACCTCAAGAAGGAAGTTGGTGTTAACTATCCAAGGTTACTCAGAAAACATGACTGGAAATAGAATTGGGTCATGTAGGAGTTCGATCAGAGAGATCTGAAAAAATAAAATTAAAAAATAAAATAAAATAAAAATAAAAAATAAAATAAATAAAATAAAATAAAATGGATGTTGAAGATCCAAAGTCTATAAGACAACAAGATTGGAATCATAATTCATCAAAGTATGAGTTGGGATAGATGGATCCAGGAAATAAATAAAATTTGAAGGTTAATATAATTTTAGTATTTGGATGGAAAAACAAAGGCAGCCAAGAGTGTTTTGGATAGAAAGTGCTCAGATCAGAAATATTCATGCATAGTAATTACAGTGAAGAGCACTTGAAGGTTCAGGAATCGAGGAGAATGTAAGACTTCTGGGATAAACAAGGAAATGTGATACAGGAAGAAAGAAGTTGTTGCAATTACTGTAGCAGTAAGTATTTTATGGCTTGTTGGGACAGCCATAGGGTGATAATGCTTGCATGTTTGCAAGTGTTGTTGATAATGTTGTTGCATGTGGAAGAAAGCAGCAGAAGGATGGAATGTTGACTATAAGGCTGATAAGGAAGCATGTGAACTTCTATAGTTATCAGCTAATAAGGTAGCATTAAACTCGTTTAATGGAATCCATGCAGGTAAGTATCCCTCTTTTGTAAATTATATTGCATAATTGTTGAAAGGAAATTCAGGTAAGGATTTCCCCAAATTGAAGTTTATAATACATTGTATGGTATTTTTTAAGTGCATTGACAGGATTAAGTTACCACTAGGTGTGGTAAAGGATAGAGGCCTACTATATTCATCAAATATTTTAGCTTTTGAATGCACACACTGACATAGTATCATGTCATGTTAATTTGGTTATGGGGCAATAACCAGAGAAAATAAAATATAATAACTTGTTATAAGGATGATGCTAAGAAAGCTAGTCATGTATGAGACCAGGACATGGTTGGATATGGTAAGCTATGGTTATAGAAATGTTATGTGCCACACAAATACCCAATGAGATTCCTACCTTTAAATAAAAATTAGACTGCAACATTTTTGCTAACATTAATAAACACTACAGAATTGCATTCTTGGTGTAGTGTTCAAGTCGAAAAGGAAGGCATCCAAGTAATGGTGAAGACAATGGGAAGTGTGTGGAGATGTGTCAATACATTGGCCAAATTTACAATTTATGGATGGTGAGATACATGACTTAGATAAAGCTCATTCTGAAAATCAATGCAAAGGTGCATTGAATAAATAGGCATTGAGAGTTGCACTCATGCCTGGTAAGTGGCAGAGTTGCACTCATACATGATGGAATTGTATACTTAAATGCATTTTTCCGAATGCATTTTGTGAGTGCATGTATATATGTTTTTACATGGAAATAATTATACTAAGGGTTGAAATGTTGCTAACTCATGAAGTTGAGAACATTTCGGGAACTGATAAACATTGCAACAGGAAAGTTGCAAGTGAAGTGGTCACAGGAATAGCGACTACAGAAAAAAAAAATTCAGGAAACTGAAGAAATGAACTTATTGTTATTAATTATGAATATGCATATGAATAGAATGATGAGTCATTCTATTTGGTTGAATTGTTTGGTAATTGCGATTGAATTTCTAGGTGCATGCAATTCTAAGATCATTGCATAAGGTGATATACATGTTGAATTATGATGTACAAAAAATACTGACAATTTGTTAGTTGTATGCAATATATAATCATTGTAGGAAAAATGGTATTTAGCATGGTGCTTGTTGAAAACCATAAGATGAGATGATAATGATTAAAGTGGGAAATCCTACAGCCACGGTGCTCTAAGTCTTCATGTCTGGCCTATACTGGAGCCCTAGAAGGGAGGTTGAGCAACCGATGAACTATTGGACATTGAAGGTGCATACTACCTTGGGTTGTACAGGCATGTAGGGAAGAGAGATCGTTGGTTGGAGTGTTGTTGAAGTTTGGTACCTTGGCCTAGACTATGTTGATATTGATTGTGGGCTATGGTTATCTTGGGAAGCCATTGTCCTGATGGAGTCATAGCCCATGCTTGGGAATGGTATGTTGCTGAGAGTTTATCAGCAGTGAGATATAAGGCTGGGTGGAACGTCATGGATCTACAGTCAGTTGTTGCTTCAATGAAGTATAATTGAAGCATGTAATAAGGAACAATTATCTGAATTATTTCCTGAAGCAGCTCTATGCAATAGAGAAATTGACTTCTGGTTGCAATATGAGTATGAGAATTGGTGCTGGAAAGCAGAGCACTAGATGGATAAAAAGCTTTCAATAGCTAAATCTTGGAGATTTTAAAGACTTTGAATGGTATATGGTATATAATGCACTGAGGATTTTTGAAATTTTTGTTGTATATGTATACATGATGCACTGAGGATTTTTTAAAATTTTGTTGTATATGTATACATGATGCACTGAGGACAGTGCATAAATAAGGGGAGGGGACTGTAATATCCCCAGGTAGAACCCCAACTGTAAATGTAATAATGTACTTAATCTAGTGAGTTGTTTGATATATTTTGACATGCATCTTTCATGGCATAGTGTGTGCAGGTAGTGCGCAGTAAAAATGATGAAATGAGCACATTCCAGGATACCGCACACAGCATCTTAAGTGTGCACGATGTTGAGGCCAGGGAGCCTTTTTGGGTATATGATATGTTTTATAGGCTGGTGAGCCAGTTATTATAAGATAGGTTGCTTATGTTTTGATTAGGCCAGAGAACCTAGATGTTAAAGGCCAGTGTGCCTATTTTTGTACATGTCTCATATTTAATATAAAATACATCGTTGCGCGCAGACCGACCACGATAGAAGAGATGGGGGACTAAACTCCACTAGTTAGGGAAAGGGAGGGGCTAAGTCAAGGAAAGGGGCTAAGCTAGGGATCTTGAGCCAAAAAGGAATATTATATTAATATTTCTTAAATCATAAAGTATGAATAATTATTTTATCCTAAGTTCTAAAGTTGGGGACAAGTGGGCCAAAGTAGCTCCCAACATGACAAGTGTCAATTTGGGGACATGCATACATATTTTTGGGACTTAGTTCATTTTCACGCCCCCCCCCCCATCATTCTTACCATCATCTTTTCCATCATTCAGCCATGATTCCATGACCATTTTTCACTCACGCAGTCAATTATCCTCAGACATTCATTTCATTGTATTTGAACCTATATCCATAGCCATTATGTGTTGGTGTAGCTGGTTAGCTGGGGAGCGGGACTGAAGAAGCGAGTTTCCAGGCCTGTGGGATATTCAAGAGGCGGGTTGTCAGGCCCGTGAGAAATTCTCTGGGTGAGAGAATTGTTGGGAATTGACTTCCTGGAGGTGTTGAACTGCAGCTACAGGGCTCTGAGACTTCTTGTCTGGTCTGTTGCTGAAGCCCTGAAAGGGAAGTGGGGAAGCCGAGGGACTGTTGATTAGAGAAGGGGCACACTTCCTTGGGTGGGACAGGCATGTGGGGAATGAGAGACTGTAGGTTGTTAGTTTGAGTAGGCACCTATGATGGAGTCTTTCATGTTTTCCATGAGCCATTAGCCTAGTTAGGAACCCTTACCCGAGTGGAGTTTAGTCACAACTCAGGGTGAATCACTATTGAGAGTGATGAATAGTGTGGCCTAAGGTTGGGATGTTCGTGGAAAGTCTAATTGCATTTGATGACATTCTTACCAAGATAAGTGCCAATTGTGTGATAAATTTACATGTTGCATTGTTATTTACGTGTTTATTTTTATGGGTATTTCATGTATATGTTGCATGTACACATTTGTTGTTATTTCAGTATGGATTTGTTCATTTACAAATATATTTTTATGTTTATGTTATATATATAGGGCTTCTGTAAGAGTTCTGCGTGTATATATTTTTAATTGCATACAGTTAGAAAATTTTATGTGACATAGCTCAGAATAGAAGTTGGGTATGTTACAGTATGTTCCGCAGAGAGAATGTAAGTGTTCTCTGGTGTGGCGTGCCCCGGCCATGGGTGGTCGGGGACGTTACAATATAGTTTCAGAGCTGAGTAAAGTGTCTGAGTAGTGGCATGGCCCGGCCTATTGGTGGTTGGGGATGTTACAGTCCCTGAGGATTTTTTCCATTTGGTCGAGCTATTTGTTCTTACCTCCATTGTTGTGTTCAACCCTAAACATGATGTTGGTCTCGTTTCATTCCTGTCAACAAAAAAATGGACACATGTGTGTGCTTTCTCTATTAAGCATGACTTGGTTATGTTTCTATTAAGCACGACTTGGTTTTGTTGAGATTGACTTGGTTATGTTTCTCCTTAGGCACTATTTAACTTTGTCTTTTGTTGGGAATTTCTTTTAAAATAAGTTTGTATACGAATCTTAGGCTCAGAGTTACATGTTATTGGTTAAATTTTCTTTATGAATCATAACTTATGTTGATTATATTGATAAACACAAGTGTGTGATTGAATCAAGGCCCAATTATGAGTTTCAATGCCAATGGATTATGTCAAACAGTGTTTCAAAGTCGACAGTTGGTGGTTAATATTGGGCCTATTCTTATTTGAGTTTTAGAAATAAACATTGGATGTGGATGGTTGGAATCACTGTGCATATTCTATTTGTTTAAAAAAAGAAAGGAGTTTAGCATTGGAACATGAAAGACTATGGCTCGAAGGGTTATAATGTTATTGTGAAATTGGCAGTGATGTTATTATGATTGTTGTATATATATTGTATAGGTATTGTATAGATGAAAGGGTTGTTATAATTGAAGTAGTATGGGCATATGAATTTTCTTTTATTTGAAGTCAGCAAGCATTATGTAAATAAAGGACAGTTAAATGCTTTTGGTTAAAAAAAGTGAATGCTTATTGGATTATGAGGTCTGAACAGAGTTATGGTTGTTGTTTGATTTGATTTATTTTTATGAACAATATCCATATTTTCCTCTCTCATACTATCACTTTTTCTCTCATTATACCCCCCTCATGATCCCAATTTCATTTTTACACGCCCCGTTATATAAAATAAATTAAAACTTTGTATAATAGTGATAAAAGATATGACACAGAAATAGATGATAGCTGATATTTTGGGTATTTGATTGCACAGTGAAATTTTTTAATGAATTATTGAGCGGTACTCGTGTAATTGTCCCTTGTCATGCTACCACTTTTTTGTTCATTACAATTCCTCCATATATCCCATGAACCCTATTCACCCCCTACTCACTTGGAAATTATTAAATGATTTCTTATGGATGGAATTTCATGGGTCTTGTGTCAATTTCCAAGCCAAAAATTGTTTCATGTAAGCAAATTGTCATGTATGGTATGTTAAGGGCTAGTTACTGATGAATTGTTGCATACATGATGAGTTTCTTCAATAGAGGCATCCATGGAAGAAAAAATAGAGGAAGAGGTCACTGGAACAGAGGGCCTGGAAGGCCCAGATTCTCTATTCATTTTGATGTTAACCCTCAGGAGTTGAACCAGTTGTTTCAAGTTAGGTTCTTCAACTAGATCGGGCAAGGGATAGTACATCCTAGACCAGAGAGACCTCCCTTCTAGCCTCAAAAAATCCTTGGTATTCATGTTCCTCCTCATGTGTCCTTACAACCATAAGTCCCTACAAATTATGGATAGCAATAGATTGTCAATCCGACAGTCTCTCACCATCGTGGTTGACCCAACTTGTCATTACCTCCTCCTCCACCTGTAAATACGAATGTTCAAATTTCCCCTGTGCAATCACCTGTTCAATCCTCCCATGCTAGCAAAAGGCTTAAGATCGATGTCCCCCATGTGCAAGACAAAGGTAAAGTTGTTTTTCCCCCTCATCTCCTTCAAATGAATCATCAAAATCAGTGTCCTCCCGTATGCATCTAAAGGACAATTGTTCCCGTGTTATTAGTGAGATTAAGCCTCAAGGTTAGAATCAACCAAAGGCTAATTCTGGGATGTCCAAAGGGGACAACAGTAATAGAAGAAAGATTGCCTCTCAAATTGGCAAATATGGATTTTAATTTATCTGTTTATGATTGAGTTGTTGAAGACAATAGTCTGCAGGAATTTTTGGACAACAAGCTATTTTTTTGGATAATGTGGTTATTTACATGTTTTGGATATGATTTGAATTATTTATGATATTTAATATTCAAGTTTTGGAAGTATTTATGGGAGCTACAAGGCGGAATGTGTTTAAATGATTATCTAAATGTGTTTATTTTTGAAAAATAATAAAGAAGGGAGTCACAAGGGGTCCCGCCTACTTAGTTGTTATTAAATAAAGACCCTTAACTATTATTATTATTATTATTATTATTATTTATCCTAAACTAAAATTAGTTAAGTTCAACTAACTTAACTAAAGAAAGTAGTTGAACTACTTCAACTTATTTGGAATGCATAAAATCCAAATGAGAAGGAAGAATAAAGGGAGAATAGAAGGAGAAAGCAAGACTAAGGTTTGCTCTTTTTTACATGAGATAGTTTAGTTTCCATTCATTCTTGAGTTATTCAAAGCCTAGTTCTCTTTTTTATAGTAGGGTCCTATTGTAGACAAAAAGGTTCAAAGCTGAACCATATCATTCAGATGCTTGTTTTAGAGGTGTTGATCTATCTTTGATATTTGTGTATACTTTTTTGTTTATGGATTAAATTTCATAGTTGATAAAGGATATTGTGAAGAGTCAAATTGGCAGTAGTCTATGGCAAGTTGATCCAAATTATAAAGTTCAATTTTTACTTCTTGTCAGAGTCCTTTTGTATGGTTTTCATTGGGGATCTCTAAATTATACTTTGGTCCATGCCCCCACAGGGATTTTGTAAAGAGAAAGACACTTTTGATTTCATGGAATGAAATAAATCAGATTGTTATTATGTCTCATTTGTGTGTATTTATGACTTGGTCGCTTTTTCTTTTCGATCTCCATATTTACTTTCTGTAATGTGTATATGTTTATGAAACTAAAAATAAAATAAAATTTTATTTTTGCAACATTCTTTTCATTAATAAATCATCCTAAGCCCTGGTAATTTATACTTGTGGATTGGGAAATTATTTTTGAGGCTATAAATCATGGGGTGATATTGCCAACTATCTTGTCCTAGCCAGACAAGATTCGAAAAATGATTGAGTAAGATAATTCATATCATTTCCTCAAAACCGAGGAGTACATATTCCATTTGGCCTAACATCTACCTTTTGTGGAATGTTAAGTGATGCCAAGCCCTAAAAACTGCCAAAATGGAAACTGTAAAACAACTACCAAAATGGAAATTTTTCTTTGAGTCGGTGGAGTAGGTGGGTGGCCACAAATATCCACCTGGATCAATCCTCCCCCCTTAGTAAGAAATATTCTCCATCGCATTGAGCACCCCCATAAGATGGGGAAATTGTTTTTGAACTTGGCCCCGGGTGAGCCACTTGCCTTGGTGCAGGATTTTCCCTACTTCGACAACCCAATAAAGTTGGATCCTCTGTTGGCGAGTGCCCTTACTCTAAGTGTCCCTGATCTAATCAATGGTTGCATATTCCATGAATTAAGGGTTAAGCTATGTCAGTTTCAACTGCTCTACAATCTCCAATGTGTCCAATAATAGTGGGAACTATGGCCGAAGGAGGTCCACATTGAAGACTGGGTGCAAGACAAGGAAGGGGGAAATAATTAGCTAAAAATCATTGTCACCCACAACCTTGGTGATGGTGTAAGGTACATAGTGAATTGGATGAAGCTTCCAATGGGATCCTGTAAGGTGCTCTTTCTGCAAATGCAACCATACCTTATCTCCCACCTGAAACTTGTGCAACACCAATGTTGATCATGGTGTTGTTTCTACTTAGCATTGGCTTTATGTAAAATATCATGGACATGTTGTCAAATGTGCTAAATTCGTTCAATAAACTTGGTGGCTTTGTTGGCCTCAGATTGAGCATGGGATGATTCAACTTGTGTGGATGCAAGGGGCAGCAAGACATCAATGGGACCCAATGGTTGAAATCCCAACCCCACCTAAAATGGATTGTGGTCGTTTGAGCTATGAAGGGATCTATTGTATCTTTTTTGAACAGAGGGAAGACTCTCATCCCATGTGCGTGAATACTTGTATTTGTACATGTGAAAGATATGCACAATCATTATGTTTACAACCTCTGTCTGGCCATCAATTTGGGGGTGGAAGGCGGTGTATTTGATGAGCTTGGTGTCCAATGATGACCAAAGGCTAGACTAGAACGTGCTTGTTACAGGTAT
>ML782548.1:2143994-2159160 GCA_009831015.1 Picea engelmannii | reverse complement strand
TTCCAACAGTCGTGTTTCAGCATCTACGTTTTAGCATGTTTCACTTTTGTGTTGCAGCATCTGTGTTCGCTTCCAACAGTCGTGTTTCAGCATTCGTGTTGCAGCAGTCGTGTTTCAGCATTCGTGTTCCAACAGTCGTGTTTTAGCATCTACGTTTCAGCATGTTTCACTTTTGTGTTGCAGCATTCTTCATAAACAATCGATTGCCATCAATGACAACCTTGATCATCTGCGTCATCTCTGTTGTAGCCATATTTCCAACAGTGCTTAGGAATCTGCTATCTTGATCTGATATGATGGTCTATGGTATACCAAAGTGTACCGACACCCATTCAAAGAACATATTTCCAATGGTCTATGTTGTGATATTCTTCTTGCAGGCTGTTAGAATGGCCATCTTAGAAAACTGATCAACCACCACAAAAACACGGTCATTTCCCTACTTGGTTGAAGTAATTCCTAACATGTAGTCAATCAAGATGGATTCCCATGGCATGTTCGAAGTAGCAAGAGGGGTGTATAGGCCTTACTTCTCAGTGGTTGATTTGGAAATGGTTCAAGCAGTGCAAGACCTGATATATTTTCTCACATCCTAGTGCAGTTTTGGCCAACAAAAATGATTTTGTAGTACTGCCACGATATTTTCCACACCAAAATGTCCTACCATCTGACTACAGTGAGCTTCCCAAATTAGCTTTGTACGTTCACTTGAAGGAACACAGAGGTGGACAAGATGGCATAATAGTTTGTCCTGAAGATGAAAGTTAGTGACAGTCGCGCATGTGCCCAGCATCTGGTAAGTGGTAGTGAAGTCAAGATCGATCTTGTATATTTGGGGCCATTCATATGCCTAATGGCCACAGGAGTGGAGCACTGTGGTTAAGGTTGCAATTGGAGGTCAACTGAGGCAATTAGTGACATGATTGGTTCTCCATGTATTATATTTGATGTTGAGATGGAACTTTTGCAAGTATGCGGACCACTTTTGATGGTGATCATTTTGCAATTTTCCTTTTGTCTACATGAACTGCAGAGGCTTGTGATTAGTGTGGATGATTGTCTCCTTCCCGAGAATGTAGTTCTTCCATTGTTGCCAAGATTGTACAATGGAATACATTTATTTGTCATAGGTGGGGTACTTATGGATGACATCTAATAGTGTCTCACTATGATATGCCACTAGATGACCTTGTTGAGTGAGAACTACACCCACGGCATAGTCTACGGCATCGGTATCAATCTCAAAAGGTTTTTATAGATCGGATAAGGAGAGTATTGGAGTTAGCACAAGTGATTTTTCAAATCATCGAACACTTGTTGTTGTGACTTCCCCCACACAAAATTTTCCTTTCTACCACCGTTGGTCACGTGGCTGAGGGCCCATGCAATATGGGAGAATCCCAACACAAACCTACAATAGAATTTTGCAAGTCCTAAGAAACTATGAATCTTGGTTAGTGTGGTTGAGGTTGTCCAGTCACAAATGACTTGGATCCTGGCTAGATCCACATGCACACCATGCTTATCAACAATGTAGCCTAGGTATTGGACCTTGTTCATGTCGAAGGAGCATTTTTCTAAGTTAGCATATAGCTTGTGTTGTTGTAGAGGGTGAAGGTCATGTTGAATATGATGTAATTGTTCTTCCCAATTCTTGTCTAATATGAGGATATCATCCAGATATACCACCACAAAAGAATTGGTGAAAGGCCGCAATATATCGTCCATTAATATCATGAACTTTGTTGGAGCTTTTTTCAAACCAAAGGGCATGAATATCCATTCAAAAATACCTTCTTTAGACTTGAAAGTAGTCTTCCATACAACAGTATGGTCTATTGGGACCTGGTGGTAGACATACTTTAGGTTAATCTTACTGAAAATTTTGGCTCCCTTGAGATGGTCAAGAAGGTCATCAATTCAGGGAATTGGGTATCGATTCCTGGCCATGATTTGTTTTAGGGACTTGTAATCAATGCAAATTTTCCAAGCCCCATCTTTATTTTCCACGGGTACAATTGGGCTCCCACAGGGTGAGGAGATGGGTCAGATGTGCCTCTTTTGAAGTATCTCTTGGATCTGTCACTTGATTTCCTAATTTTCCATCAGAGAGAGGTGATACACTGGCCCATTGGATAGAGGTGAATTGGGGGCTATATCAATTGAATGCTTGACCTGATAGTGAAATGGTACCCCAGTGGGTGAGGAGAAGTTGTCTTTGTATTCTTTCACGATATTTTCCACCTGATTTTGTTGCATGGAGAGGCCATGGATGTGGTTGTGACCTTTTGTTCACTTTGAGAGAAAATCATGAAGAAGACAAATTTCTCGGCCTTGGAAATGACCTTCCCACATCGCTTAGCAGAAATCAAAGAAATGGTGATAGGAAGAGTTAACTCGGGTATCCTGTACAATTGTCTACCCAAAGTAATAATAACATTGCGAGGTCTAGATTCATATATAGCATGTCACTTCCATAAGTATGGTTTTCCTAAAAGAACATCAAAAAAACTTCAATAGGGGTAATCTCACACAATACCTCATCCTTGAAGGGATTGATTTTGTAGGGAAGACGACATTGTTGGCTGACGTGGAGATCTCTTCCTTGGTAGAGACACCCAATGGTGTAGGGTTGTGGGTGTGGCATTACCGATAGGTTCAATCGCTTGAGGACCTCTACTGAGATCAAGTGATTTTGACTTCCACTATCAATAATGAAATGCAGTGGAGCAACCTTCACCCACATTTGTGAGTGAAAAAGGCGTTCACCTTCCTGCGGTTCTTCTAGTTCACTTAGTTGGACCTTGGTGGTAGTGATAGTGGCACTAGGTTCTACATCAATGATCCACTTCCCCTTTTCCTTATCTAATTCATAGTCATAACCTCCCTCTGACTCTGATGCTTTTATCTCATCCCCCAACAATTGCTTCGAGGGACATTCATCGATGGTATGCCAAAAGATTTTATGGAATTCACACCACTTCCTAATGTCTTTCTTTGTCTTCTCATTACCCTTTTCTGTTTTCATCTTGGACTAGTTGTCTTGAGGGGTTCCATCCTTGCCTTGTCCTTTGTTCTCTGGGTTTGGGCCGCCTTTTCCCTGCTTCTGTTGTGAGGAATTTGTAGATCCAAACTCCCGCTTCTTCTATTTAAATTTCTTCTCGATTTTGATAGCATATCAATAAGCCATGCCCAATGATGAGATGTCCAAAAAATCCATTTAGGTTTGGATGTATATATGCAGACAGTCATGGTACTTGATCACCATATGTCATTATGATTCTTTGATACCCAACTTTTTGCGCAAGGTATGGAATTTATTTGTGAACTCTGGCACTATCTGGTCCCTTTCTAGTCGCAGTGTGTTCCATTTTGTATATTGATCATCATAGCTTACAATAGAGTATTATTGTTCCTTAATAGCATCCATGAAAGAATCCCAAGTGGTTGCAACCAAAAATATCACAAATTCCTTGGTGTCTTTTTTCTCATAGTAACTCTCCCACCAATCCTTGACATCGAAGACAGCCTTAAGGAGTGCAAAGGTAATATTTTCTCTATTGGAAAACTTATGTACCAAAAAATACCCTTCTAGTAGATTCAACCATTTATGTACAGCATCTACATCTATCTAGCATTCAAATAAAGGGATATCAAAATTTACTTGTACCTTCAAGTGGGCGACGCCTCCAAAGTGGCCGCTTGATAAATATGTGTCTCCTATTGGCAGTCGTCGAAGGATTTGTGCAAAGTTATCCATCATTTTGTTCCTTTGCCGTGTGAGGGATTCCTTGAGAAACTGTTTAAAAGGATATCTTGCTCCATCATCTCTCTCTTTTTGTAATGGGAGGTCGTGGAAATCGATGGGGACGATCTTGCAAGGGCTCAACTACTTCGAGTCCCAACTCCTTGTACCCTGACCTCGTTGGGGAAATGCACAGAGAAACAAACAAAGAGAAAATTGCTCTGATACCACTGATCTAGATTTGTAAATGGAATGAAATGGAATACATATGTATATCAAATAAACACACATAGATACATTAAAACTTGGCTTCTATTAATAAAGAGAACCTGCTGAAATTATTAAAATGCAGACTGACACAAACTTGCTCGAATGGTGGTAGTTTATCTCTAAGAAGAGATGTGATAGTTACTCTCATTCACAAGAAGATGAGTACAATGAGGCTCCAAAGTCATTTTTAACATAAAACATAAATGAGAAAACCCTAACCCCGAGAGATGAAATGCCAAAAGGTTTGTGGGCCCCGATGGGGGTAATTGATATGTCAACTTCCCGAGGGTGTAACTTTTTCATATGATATTCATTTGGGGTGGTCGATACACCATTGGAAAGGTATATCCAAGGATTACACATTCCATTCAGCCTAATATCTTCCTTTTACTACGTGCTAAGCATTATTGAGCCCAAAAAGCATCGTTTAGGGCCTCAAAACAGCCCTAGAAGTTCGGGACCCGAAAAAACTATAAAAAAAATTGCCAAAATGGAAAATGTTCTTTGACCCAATGGAATAGGTGGGTGGCCAATGATATCCACCTGGATCAACTTTATTGGAAGGATACCAACATGTGTAGTAATAAACTTGTAGTTGTGACAAAGTCAATATCAAACTTCAGGTTAACTTGAAGGCCACGGGTGGTCTTAGATTCACCCTGGCTAGATTTCAAGTTGCTTGGATACCCTTTGCATTAAAAACTTCACCTAAATATTTTTATGAGGTCGTGGTCAATGAGTTGAGAAGAAAAATAAAAAAAATGGATCACTAAGATTTTGGTCTTAGCAACCAAATTCCACATTTGTACTAAGCTCTTATAACCACCAATCTATATTATTCTTCATGTTGGGTTCCTTCCATGAATGTTTATCAAATGCTGGAAAATGCCTTAAGAAGTTCTCTTTGGGCCAACATCTCTAGTGCAAAAGGATTTCATTGGGTCAGCTAGGATTTATTTTACACTTCAAGAGATTGGGATGTATAGGGATCTTAAAAAACCATACACAAGCCTAAGAAGTATGCACTAAATGGGCTATTCAGGGTTAGGAAAGGAAGGAAGCCTGAAAGGTACTTCTCCAAAATTATATTTCTTTGGAAGCCCCTCTAGGAAGTAATTTTGGAAGGTCTCAATTTTCATCTCTTTTCATCACTCTTGCCATAGGTTAAGATCAAAGGCTCTTTTTTGGCCCAAAGTATTTGAAAATCTTAATAAACTATCAATCCATTCCTATATTGGAGAAACCAATCCTTAAGAGCTCTAATTTATTTTAATGACAAATGCATTTGGTGGATGCCTCTCCTTGTGCAAGAAGTGAAAACTTTGTCTAAGATTCACCTTGTAATGTGAACATGGAGCTACATGGCACTTCCCCTGCTAGATATACTTGGCACATATAATCCCAAAGATCAAATGCTTATTCAAGTCACTATATCATTTGTGCAATCAAGGAAAGAAGAGATAAGAGGCACCACTAGCCATCCCCTCATATGCAGCAAAATGACAATTTTGTAACTTTGGTGCTCACAATTTCAAAGAATGGGAAACCACCCAATACTAGCAATGAAAAATGGAACCTAAATTTCCTAGTGGTTAAGCCTATTAGTATTGGATGAGGGCCAACTCCCAATGACCATGATGACCTGCTTCATGATACTATGCCCCTTCATGTTATTCATTAATGTTTTTTTTTCTTTGTTTATGCTTTGGGCTAAGGACCATGCTTATGTACCTTTGTTTCATGGACAACCTCCTGTTTATTTATAGCCTTAGTGATGGTTGATAAAAATTATCAACATTTTGGTAATTAACCAACCCACTTTTTAGTTTTTCTTGTAGTTGTAGTGGTTTCATTTGCAAACCTTTTTTGTATAAAATCCATCTATGTACACATCTTGGTCATATTACTTGTCAAATGATTATTTTCCCAATTTTGATTTTAGAGAACAAATTATGTTGGAGCATTTAACTTCATATCCATATCTTCAATAGGTGATGACATGTCAAACATAGTAGATATGGAATTCTCTAATTGTTATAGCCTTAATTTCCTCCCTACATGGTCAAAAGGCAACACAACAAAAGATGAAATCCAATAGTGAGCTCTAGCTTGGGATTCAGGATATTTTTGTAGGGTGTCGCTTGTCATACATGGAAAAAAAATGACGCGTCACTGGTCATCTATAGTGCAACCCACAACACCCTCTATAACCTTCTAGATTTGTGAATTTTTGGAGAGGCAAGCGAGGGATGAGTTGGTTATTCATGGAATGAGCCTTGGAACTCACATCATTCGAGTATCCATTGGTCTCTAGAATATCTAGAAGTTCTCCAAAGCCTCTTCCAAGGATCTATATAAAGAAGGAAAATACTGAGCATAAGGAGGAAGAAGCATTTACAGATACATGCTACTAAAATTCAGATTTCCTTCTCCATATACATCAATTGTAGTCAGGTTGTCTAGCTTGGTTGAAGAGATGAGGAGGAGTAAGAGGAAAAGGGGAATGCATCTACACTAAAGGTATGATGGTACTGATGTATTTCTCTCATTTTCATTAATAGATCATAGGTTTTCCGCTATTTACATTGTCCAATTCAATTTTATAAGATAGAATTGGTCTCATGTGTTAGCACTGAGAGTCACCCTCGGACTGCAAGAGGATAAGCCCAATACCCATCAAAATTTTTGTGTAGGTAGGTTTATGAGTGGAGGTCAAATGGAAAAAAATCAGTACAAGAATGTTTTAACACAAAAACTGAACAAGCAATGCATAGGGAAATGAGGTCCTCATTAACTTCAGTCAGTGGTTTAAGGTTAAAGGTGAGAAGAGGGAAGACTTAGTGAGAAAGGTGAACAATTATGTCATGGGAATCCGGCTTTCAAGCAGCTTGGTGAAGAAAAAATTAGGCACAAGAGCACTCTTGGACTCAAGTTTCAGACACCGAAATATGTCACAGCAGCATAATAATCAAACCTACATTACAATGTGACTATAACAACTCGTCTGGATCCTCCATACATGAGCATTTCATCATAAGGGGAAATAAGATAACAAAGGAAAGTATTGGAATAAGTCACAGCAACATTATAATCAAACCTACATTACAATACAACCACAACCCTCATCTGGATCCTCCATGCACGAGTGTTTCAGCACATTTTAAACAAAGAGATGAAAGAAGTTGACTTCTATTAATGCGAAAGTCTCAAGTCTCATACAAAACCAAGGAACGACTATGTTATCAAAATATTACTAAATAGGGATCTCTTATCAACCAATTGACGACCATAACAAAATTTTGAACTGATCTATTTATACTCATATCAGTCCACAACTACCAGGAGTGTGATCTGACCATCCCATTCAAGGATTTACATCTGTGCATCCTTTTTTCAGAATGTGTGTGTATCCTTCTATCAAACGCGAGCTCAGATCAACATGGGCTACAGGAAAAACCGTCCATAGGGGTACCTCGGGCTGACAGTTCTGTCTCCACGGCCAGACACTCCATGCCTTCTATTTATGAAGTGAGTCGAGGTTTCAATGACCACTCCTTTTTCATTAACCATTTTTTTCTCAAGATCACAACGAGGCTTAATGCCTAGGGGGAAACCACATGTTGCTCTTGGATTTGTCATTTTATAAGCACGTGAATGTGGGGTCGTCGAAGGTGGTTTGTACCCACACTGCTTTTGAGCCTACAATTCACCACCTTCTACCACATAGCTCTTTTACTATACCACGGTTTAGATTGCGGGACCACTCAAGGATTTTAACACTCAAGCAAGTTGTGTCCTCGATGAAGCATGGTCGTTGATCTAGTCATGTTCCACAATCTGGGAAACCCTGCCAATTTAGTGCCCCCTCTAAAGTTTATCTGCCTGCCAACTTTAGGATCATTCTAACCGTGCTTGGAGATGGCACTAATTTTGGCGCTGAACAAGAACACTTCTCGAAGGATGATCTGATGTGGTGGCATGATGTCACTATGATGATGTGTCATGAAAAGAGAGGTGAGACTTGTCGATGCTAGATGGATGCCAGGTGTCATGACTGATGAGAGAGGCACATGTCTGGACTAATGACTGCCACATACTTTGGCACTTTAGATCTCGGGGGTGGTCTACATGTAGAGCTGGAGCTCCGAAGTGAACTATGATCGTCGATTTGAGGAGGACATGCGGCAGTGATCTGTGGACTCTGGGAGAAACTACTTCGAATGAAAATGAGAGTGGGGAAGCTGAAACTCCCAAAGCCTGAACTCCCGAATTAAATATTGATCGTCCGCTTCGGAGGACATGTGGCATCTGATCTACAACTTCGGGGGAAAGTATTCCAGAGGAAATCGGGAGGGGAAGTCTCGAAAATCTCGACGCCCTAAGTCCCAAAGCAAACTACCACTACTAGATTTCGGTTGACATGCAACAGCGATCAGTGGACTTCGGGAGAAAACACTCGGGATGAAAGTGAGAGGGGAGAAGTTCAAACTCTCGAAGCCTGAATTCCCAAAGTAAATCATGATCATCTGATGCAAAAGGACATGTGGTGCCTGATATTTAACTCTGGGGCTTCTGTCTGGCACTAGACCTCGCGCAACTTTGACATGTTGAATACACGCGATTCATTGCTCTGAACTACTCCTGGGATCTCTGTCGCTTGAAAAATAAATCTGCCCATTGCTTGTATTTCAAGCTCGAAATGGACTACTTTTGAGTCCTGCGCTTGGACGTTTCCTATGCAAAAAAGGACTTGGACGACCTGTTGCCCTTGAAAACTATATGTGATAACATTTGGCTCTACAAGGGATGGCATGCTCCCTGCGAGCTGCCAAGAACAAGAAGTTCTAGTGGCTTAGTTTTTGGGTTGTGGAGTCATCTAGCTTGTGCAACCAATTCTTTGTAGACCTTCAAGATCTGATATTTACTTTCTGCCATATCCTGATATACTGGGAGCAACTCTGCTTATTTATGGAAAATTGAAAACAAATTCTCATATACTGAGATTATTTATTCACACTCCTACTCTAATAAACTACTTCCTTCAGATGAGGTAAAATCATGCTTCCAATGAAGCCATACAAGTAATTGATTAACAAGTGAAATTTTTGATCTGGAAAAGACGAATGAAAGAACCCATGACCTACAGAAATGCAATTTGAAAGGACAATAAAACCAACCTTTATTTGAAAAGAACAATTCGACATTTAAACTACTCAAAGACTCCATATAATCAAAAAACGGATCATGAAAACCATAAGGAAATTCCTTGGCCTGATATTGTTCCAATTGAAGATCAAATATCCTCGGCATATCCTCTTTCCTATGGAAGCTTCCACTTTCAGCTACCTTCAACTCTGAACATGGCTACAGACTAATTTTGTTGCTAATCATATGTTGTTTGATGTTGTTCGCAGATCCATGTTCATGCATGGTGAATGCAATTTTACTGATTTGTAGAGATGGTAGCAAAATGTCTTATGCGGACCCAAGATGGTTGATTTCCGCACAATATTGTCCCTTAATGTATAAAGTAAAAGTCTCTATAGTATGGTCTTGAAATCCCTTCATATCCACATCGGAATTTGATTCATAGTTGTCATACACAGGCTGGCTTCTCCCCAAGTCAGCAAAATGTGATGTAGGGATCTTCTCTTCTTCATATGAATACTCATCAAATATAGGTGAGCCCAAAACTCTTTTATATTAAAAAGAAAAATGAGCAATCTCTTGATTCTTCTCTTCAATCATAGGTGAAAATACATCATGGGAACCACTTGAATGAATAGAGAAAATTCCTCTTCTGCAACTATTTCTTCTTTTAAATCTGAGACAGCAGGTGCATATGGGAAAAAATATAATGCATCTATGGCTATGCAATCATCAGTACTATCATCAATCATATCTTGAAGGCTTTCTTCTCGGGAAATAGAAAGAGAAAAATTTTCATCCATATTTTCAAAATACTCACTTCTATCCTTATCTTCTCTTTCAATCAAATCTTCACAAAATTCATCACACGAGGAACACTCTATTGTCTGTTGAATATCAGACTTGAAAATTTCACAACATTCTTCAAGAATTGTGTCAGGATAATAATACCTCTTACAATACTTGTTGAAACCCACATGAAATTCCTTCAAAGAAGATATGGTGGCAATAGCAAGTGACCAATACCATTTTCGAGCATCATCATTTAATGAGCATACGAACATCTTCATGAGATAATATTCATGATATATATCCAATTGATCTATGCATCGATGAAAATTTACGATATGTTGTGCAAGATAATCTCCTACATCTCCACGGAATATGGGAAGAAATTTTGCGCATTCTAGGAAAGAAGGCACAGGATTAGGAAAACCGGGAATAGATGAAAAATTTAAAGGTGAAAACCTTCAAGCCAAGATAGCTTCCATTGCTATTGTATCTCGTATCAATGAAGTTTCCAACAATTTCTTCCTTCATGGAGTGGATTCGCCAGGTGAATGATGCAGTCTGAATAATGTGTCCAGCTTCAGTTCACCATCTAAAACTATATATCTTCATTGTTGTTCTCCCAGGGAAGATATCTTTACTTCCTTCCCCGACAATGGTTCCATTAGTGTTAGCACTGAGAGTCACCCTCGGACTGCAAGAGGATAATCCCAGTACCCATCAAAATGCTCGTGGAGGTAGGTTTATGATTGGAGGTTAAATGGACAAAACTCAGTACAAGAATGTTTTAACACAAAAACTGGACAAGCAATGCAAGGGAAATGAGGTCCTCATTAACTTTATTAAATGGTTTAAGGTTAAAGGTGAGTAGAGGGAAGACTTAGTGAGAAAGGTGAACAATTATTCCATGGGCATCTGGCTTTCAAGCATCTTGGTGAAGAAAAACTCAGGCACAAGAGCACTCTTGGACTCAAGTTTCAGACACTGAAATATTTCACAGTAGCATAATAATCAAACCTACATTACAATGCGACTATAACAACTCGTCTAGATCCTCCATGCACAATCATTTCAGCATAAGGGGAAATAAGATAACAAAGGAAAGTACTGGAATAGGTCACAACAACATTATAATCAAACCCACATTACAGTACAACCACAACCCTCGTCTGGATCCTCCATGCACAAGTGTTTCAGAGCATTTTAAACAAAGAGATGAAAGAAGTTGACTTATATTAATACAAAAGTCTCAAGACTCATTCAAAACCAGAGAACAACTCTATTATCAAAATATTACAAAATAAGGAGCTCTGCTCAACCAGTTGACGACCATAAAAAAATCTTGAACTGATCTATTTATACTCATATAAGTCCACACTTACCAGGAGAGTGATCTGGCCATCCAATTCAAGGATTTACGTCTGTGCATCCTTCTGCCAAATTGTGTGTGTATCCTTCTGTCAGACGCGAGCTCAGATCAGCATGGGCCTACAGGAAAAACTGTCCATAGGGGTACCTTGGGCTGACATTTCTGTCTCCACGGCCAAACCCTCCATGCCTTCTATTTATGAAGTGAGCCAAGGTTTCAACCACCATTCCTTTTTCCTTAACTGCTTTTTTTCTCGAGATCACAACGAGGCTTAATGCCTAGGGGGTGGCCACTTGTTGCTCTCATATTTGTTGTTTTATAAGCACGTGAATGTAGGGACATCAAAGGTGGTTTGGACCCACACCGTTTTTTAGCCCGCAATTCACCATCTTCTGCCACGTAGCTCTTTTACTATACCATGGTTTCGATTGTGGGGTCGCTCAAGGATTTTAAGGCTAGAGCATGTTGTGTCCCTGCAATGAAGTGTGGTCATTGATCTAGTCACGTTCCACGATCTGGGCAGCCCTGCCAATTTAGCACCCCCGCTAAATTTTATCCGCTTGCCAACTTTAGGATCATTCTAATCGCACTTGGAGATGGCACTAAATTTGGTGTTGAACAAGAACACTTCCCAGATGATGATCTGACGTGGTGGCCTGCTGTCACTATGTTGATGTGTCATGAAAAGAGAGGTGACACATGTCGAGGCTATATGGATTCCATATGTCATGACTAATGAGAGTGCCACATGTCTGAATCGATGACTGCCACGTACTTTGTAACTTCAGAGCTCGAGGGTGATCTGCATGTAGAGTTGGAGCTCTAAAGTGAACGACGATCGTCAATCTGAGGAGGACACGCAACAGGAATCTATGGACTCCGGGAGAAACTACTTCAGAGGAAAACAGGAGCGAGGAAGCTAAAACTCTCGAATCTCGAACTCTTGAAGTAAATATTGATCGTCTGCTCCAGAGGACGCGTGGTGATCCAGGGAATCAAATTTTTCTTAAAATTCAAAGTGCTCAGAATCACTTCAAATCAAAGGGGTGAATAAGCCTCGTCGTCATGAACCCAACGCACTTTGAATAGGGTCAAACGGACATCGGATGAGTGAGATATTGCATTCTGTTTGATTTGCCAAACAGGCAAAAATTTGATGACTGTATAGTCCGTACAGGTGATGATGTGGCAGGGCCGTACGCTGACGTGGAAGATGATGATGTGGTAGGTGCTGAGTTGGCAGACAGTTGGTAGTCATGTGGATGAATCATCTTTCGACATGTGGCACACTAATGGAAAATGGTTTGGTGCCACGTGGCCCAGGCGTGGGTTGCCACGTGGCACCTTGGGTTTAGTAATTAAAAGTTTGTGGGAGTCCGCAGGACTCGACCCTGCGACGTCCAGGCAGGGGTTAAAGCTTTGGGAAGGGCCGCCCAACCAGCGTGCCCACCATATGTTTCTTAACATTATATGTTTCGAAAATTATATGAATTTGCACTATGGTGTATTTCGGCGCGGGTCCGGGTTGGGGCTTAGCCCCAGCCCACGGTTTTGTGCATCATTTACATATGACCCTTGCCACATGTCTTACGCGAGAGTCACAAACCACCATGCAAATGGTTATAACACCAAATGCGCCTGCCACTTATCACATATACATACATGCTTGGAACGAGCCCCTTTTGATGCGTGGGAAACGTGGCCACATGGCCCCATGCGCCCAACACCTCCGGGGTTAGGGGGCTAGGTTCCCTAACCGTTCTACAAATTCATGTGTTTTGTGGGTATGTGTGGGGTGTTGGGTTTAGGCATGGAAAAATGTACAGAGGCCAGGTTAGACACACAGAGGTGCGTTTTGGTGAACCAGAGACATCAAGCTTGAAGGGGAAACTTCCAGGAAGCCTATCTTCTTCAATTTTTGGTGCTGAAAAAGCCCAACTAGGGGTTTTTGGACGTTCTGGAGCCATTGGAGCCATCTATTTGGAATTTTGAGCATTGTAAAGCACTGATTTTAGCACATTGAGAAAATAATATAAAAGATCCATTGGAAGTTGGACCAGGAGATGTAGCCCAAGAGAGGGGTGAACTCCTTTATCATTCGCTATGTTATGTGTTTATTGTTCACTGTTATTTGTTGGTTATTATCTACATATTGAATGTGAAAGTTTTCTCTAAATTATGTGTTTGCAAATTGATCCTTTTGCCTAAGCACACTTGATTAAAAACTTGCAAAATATTTCAAGATACAAGCCTTTTTCATTTTTTAGATCAAGTTGGTATCAGAGCAAAGGTTTTTGAAGGCTTGATTATTTGCAAGTGTTTTGTTTTCTGATGCTCACAAGGTTGAAGCTCACAAGAGGGGAAGGTCAACTTGTAGAGCCAAGTTCTCCACTTTTAAGAAGAAGGACTATACAATCACCTCAAGCTTCAAGGAGGCATTCACCAAGTATGGCTCATGAAGAGAGTCGTGAAAATTTTCCTTTAGAAGATGAAGATCTCAGACAGGCTTTCATGGATATGAGAGAAATGATGAAAGTCTTGATGGAAGAAAGGAATGCAAGGTTGCAAGGTGAAAGCTCCAACCCTTCAAAGGACAAGGGAGACAGTGGTGATAAAACTCCAAAAGGAAATGGAGGGAATGGTGATACTCCACCTCCCTCACCTCCATCTTCCACTTCTTCTACCATTTCACATCCACCTCCAAATTCTCCAAAGGGACATGGTAAAATTCCTCCACAAATTCCTTTGTTAAAGCTTGATATTAAATTTGAATTGCCAATGCACAATGGAGAGGTAAATGCTGAGAAATTAGATAACTGGATTCGTCAGATTGAAGTGTATTGTAGGATACAAAGAATTCAAGATGATGAAACTAAGATTCAGCTTGCTTCTTTAAGATTGGATAGTTCAGCACTCATTTGGTGGGAAGCCAAAACTCAAGAGGACATGAAGAAACATGGTAAAATTTTATCCTCTTGGAATGATTTCATTGTTGCAATTAAAAAGCAATTTTATCCATTAGCATATATGCAGAAAGCTATTATGGATTGGCAAAATTTTAGACAAGCTAAAGGGAAAAATGTGCAAATCCTTACTCAAGAATTTAGGAGAAGAGCTTTGGTTTTGGGAGTAGATTTGTATTCTCAAGAAACTTTACTCAAATACATTGGAGCTTTACATAGTTACTTGAGACATACAATACTCATGCTTAACCCTTCAAATCTAGATGAAGTTTGTGTTTAGGCAACTCATTTGGAAGCAAGAGGGAGGAATGAAACTCATGAGGGAAACAAGAAGCCTTTTAGTCATGGAGACAAGGGAAAGAGGAAGTTCAAGGGAAATTTCAAAAAAGATTGCTTCTGTTAAGAAAGAGGGAGAAAAATTTACATGCAAACATTGTTCAAAGGATGGCCATGATGAAGACCATTGTTGGAAACTTCATCCTGAAAAAAGACCCAAAAAGTTCGGCAACAAAGGGAAGCCAAAGAATGTTGCAACCATACAACATGATTTAGGTTCTGATTCGGGTGATGAAACAAAAATTACAGCCATGGGTTATCAAGGTAAGGGTTCTATTGCAAGTACTAGTTCTTCAAGTAGTAGTAACCTCAATGAAACTCAACAAGAAAAAGAAAGAATAGAGCTTTTTCACATAAGGGTTGTTTCAAAGCATACCAAGATAGATACTCTTTTTGATACTGTATCTCAAGCAAACCTCATATCTGAAGACACTGTCAAGAAATTAAATTTGGAAACTATTCCACATCCTAAACCATACCCTCTAGGTTGGATATGTGACAATGCTAAATTGCAGGTGACAAGAAGGTGTAAACTTAGATTTGCCA
>ML782548.1:2133445-2143894 GCA_009831015.1 Picea engelmannii | reverse complement strand
CGAGAATGGTGATAAGCACCTTTACCTTTGCAAACCGAACACTGGGCTGAGCTCTTTTTAGAACACGTGTACAACCCATTTTAAACTTGTCATCTGGAAGCTTATCTTCAACATTTGTTAATGTTTCTTGCAAAGAGAGTCTTTGAAATATGTTCCCCATAAAGATACTTCTCACAAATAGAACCATTTGATCCACCTTGCTGAGAAGTTGAAACCTTGCTGAAGACATCATTTGCAGAAGATAAATACGGCATGTAGCTGACATTGGAGCAGACGAGAGCACGAGATTTAAATTTTGAACAAGAGAAGCTTTTYGGTGGTTAAGAACTTCAAGACATGTGCCTCTTATCCACCGAAATAATCGGCTTTCGGCGGTTAACTAGTCGTTTTACAGACCAGTTTAACCACCGAAAGCTGAGATTTTAAATTTTGAAGACCAAGACTCACAAAAATCTCCCACAATGACGGTGCTATTTTGGGAGTTAACACTTACAATCACAAACAAAGCTACAACAAGTAAGGCACTTCAGATGGATGGGTTTTCTACAGCAATTCCACTTGGTCATAACGTATAAGAAGGGCATTTATAACAAAGTTGTCGATATGCTTTCTAGGCCTATTATTAGTGCTTCAGTTATTCTTAAGCATAATCCTATCATGCATGAGAGCTATGTTGAACAATATGCTTTAGATGTTGATTTTAAAGAAGTATATGCAACTTTGTGTCATTCTAACGATGTTGAGGAATTGGATTACCATGTGCATGATAATCTTTTGTATCATCTTGGAAAGCTATGTATTCCACAGGGTGAAAGAATCAACATTATAAGAGAAGCTCATTCTTCTCTTATTGTTGGTCACTTTGGTGTAGGCAAGATGGTGGCTAATTTGCAAAGGTATTTCTATTGGCCTAAAATGAATGAAAGTGTTTCAAAATATATTAGAGGATGTTCGTTATGTGCTACAAGCAAGCCTAGCAATAGAAAGTTGGGTTTGTATACTCCACTTCCGGTTCCTTCTCGTCCTTGGGACAGCATTTCCATGGACTTTGTAGGAGGTCTACCTATGTCTAAAAAAAATCATGATTATCTTTATGTTGTGGTTGATCATTTCAGCAAAATGTGTATTTTGATGCCTTGTAAGAAGCAGGTTACAGCTGAGCAAATAGCACAAATGTTCTTTCAGCATGTTTGGGTACATTTTGGGTTGCCTAAATCCATTATTTCGTATCGAGATTCTCGATTTATTGGGAACTTTTGGTCAAGTTTATGGGCACTCATGGACACCAAATTGAAAAAGAGCACAGCTTTTCATCCGCAAATCGATGGTCAAATAGAAGTGGTTAATAGAACAGTGATGCATCTTCTTTGTGGTTATTGCAGCAAGCGTCCTAAACTTTGGGATGAACATTTACACTACATTCAGCATGCTTACAACCGGGCTAAGCACTCTTCAACTCAAACATCGCCATTTGAAGCATGTTTTGGCTATTTGCCCAAATCTCCTTTAGATTTTATCTTTGGGAAAGATATTGCTATTGATGGTCAGTATGGCATTGATAGGGCATAAAAGTTCATTGAACAAATTCAGTTGATACACTAAATGGTACAAGAACAATTGGAAAAGAGTCAAGCCAAGTACAAAACAAGACATGAAAAGCATCGTGTTGATCACAGTTTCCAAGTTGGAGATGAAGTTTGGCTTTACATTAGCAAGGAGAGGCTTAAAGGAGAAGGTAAAAAACTGAAACCAATTAGATATGGGCCTTTCAAGGTTCTTGAAAAGATTGGTAACAATGTCTTCCGTTTGGATTTACCTCCTTATATGCAAATGTATGCAGTTTTCAATGTCGAGAATTTGAAATTGTATGAGCCTCCTTTGATTGATGATCAAGGACAGCATGTTCAAATTCCTTCTATAGATGATTTCTCACCAGATTATCTTACAGAACTACATGAAGACACAATCCTTGACAGGAGGATGAGAACTTCAAAACGGGGAAATGTGGAATATCTTCGAATTGGTCTTAAAGGCACAAATCCAAGCAAGGCCAAGTGGATTGAGGTTGGGAAGGTGAGGGAACTATACCCTCATCTTCAGATAGACTAAAAGTAGTCTTTTGGAGGTCCAAAAGCTTTCCAATGGGGAGGTGTGATCCAGGGGATCAAATTTTGCTCAAAATTTAAAGTGCTTAGAATCACTTCAAATCAAATGGGTGCATAGGCCTCATCGTCATGAACCCAACGCACTTTGAACGGGGTCAAACAGACATCGTATGAGTGAGATATCGCGTTCTGTTCGATTTGCCAAACAGGTAAAAATTTGTTGACTGTACAGTCTGTATAGCCCGTACAGGTGATGATGTGGCAGGGTCATACGCTGACGTGGTAGGTGTTGAGTTGGCACATAGTTGGCAGTCATGTGGACGAATCATTTTTCGACACGTGGCACACTAATGGAAAATGGCTTGGTGCCATGTGGCCCAAGCGTGGGCTACCACTTGGCACCTTGGATTTAGTAATTAAAATTTTATGGGAGTCCGCAGGACTCGACCCTGCAACCTCCGAGCAGGGGTTAAATCTTTGGGAAGGGCCGCCCAACCAGCATGCCCACCATATGTTTCTTAACATTATATGTTTTGAAAATTATATGAATTCGCACTATGGTGTATTTCGGCGAGGGTCCGGGCTGGGGCTTGGCCCCAGCCCGCGGTTTTGTGCATCGTTTAAATATGACCCTTGCCACATGTTTTGCGTGGGAGTCACAAACCACCATGCAAATGGTTATAACACCAAATGCGCCTGCCACTTGTCACATATACATACATCCTTGGAACGAGCCCCTTTTGATGCACGGGAAACGTGGCCACATGGCCCCATGCGCCCAACACCTCCGGGGTTAGGGGGCTAGGTTCCCTAACCATTCTACAAATTCGTGCATTTTGTGGGTATGTGCAGGGTGCTAGGTTTAGGCACGTAAAAACGCACAGAGGCTAGGTTAGACACACAAAGGTGTGTTTTGGCGAACCAAAGACATCAAGCTTGAAGGGGAAACTTCCAAGAAGCCTATCTTCTTCAATTTTTGGCCAAACTAGGTGTCGAAAAATCCCAACTAGGGGTTTTTGGACATTGTGGAGCCATTGGAGCCATCTATTTGGCATTTTGAGCATTGTAAAGCACTAATTTTAGCACTTTGAGAAAATAATATAAAAGATCCATTGGAAGCTGGACCAGGAGATGTAGCCCAAAAGAGGGGTGAGCTCCTTTATCATTTGTTGTGTTATGTGTTTACTGTTCATTGTTATTTGATGGTTATTATCTGCATCTTGAATGTGAAATTTTTCTCTAAATTATGTGTTTGCAAATTGATCATTTTTCCTAAGCACACTTAATTAAAAACTTGCAAAATATTTTAAGATACAAGCCTTTTTCATTTTTTAGATCACGTGGCGCTTGATCTACAACTCTGGGGGGAAGTACCCTAGAGGAAATAGGGAGGAGAAGTCTCGAAACTCCTGAAGTCCTGAAGAAAACTACCACCATTATATTTGGATGGACACATGGTAGCGATCGGTTGACTTTGGGAGAATATACTCCGGATGAAAGTGAGAGGGGAGAAGTCGAAACTTCTGAAGCCTGAATTCCCAAAGTAAATCATGATCGTCCGATGGAGAAGGATGTGTGGCACCTGATATTTAACTCTGGGGCTTCTATATGGTGCTATACCTTACACAACTTTGATAGGTTGAATACACGTGAGTTGTTGATATGAACTTCTCCTGGGATCTCCACCGCTTGAAAAATAAATCCGCCCGCTGCTTGTATTTCAAGCCCGAAATGGACTATTTTTTAGTCCTACGCTTGGACATTTCTTGTGCAACAAAGGACTTGGACGACCTTTTGCCCTTGACAACTATATGTGATAACATCGTGTTAAATAGATCAAGATAGATCTATTGGATTTTATTTTCCCAACACTAGAAGAATAATATATTAGTAGTTGTTTGTCAACTTGTGTGTAAGAAGCATACAGTGGGAGTTGGAGCTGGATCTCAAGAGTTGCATCAGTCGAACACACAAGGAAAACCATCGATCGAAAGGTATGTTCACTTCCCTTCTTGGTTAAAAGGAAAAGAATTTTCTTGCATCTAGGGAGAGCCATTAGAATTATAGCACCTTTGTATGTCTAGGATCTATAATTGTAATGGTTTTCTCTAGATGAAAGAAAATTATTTTCCTTTTAACCAAAAAGGGTTGTGAACATACCTTTCAACTTATGGTTTTTTTCATGTGTCTGAATGATGCAACTTTTAAGATACAAATCTAGCTCCTGCTATATGCTTCCTGGACAAAAGGAGACAAACAACTATCAATCTACTATTCTTTTACTGTTAGGAAAATCAAATCCACTAGATCTATCCAAATATATTTAACATGAGACCATATATATCTTATAGAATTGAATTGGATAATGTAGATGGGGGGAACCAATGATCTATTGATAAAAATGAGAGAATTACATCAGTACCATCATATCTTTAGTGTAGATTCATTCCCCTTTTCCCCTTGCTCCTTGCTCCTCCTTGGCTCTTCAACCAAGCTAGGCAACCTGATTCCAATCAATGTAGATGGAGAAGCACCTCAGAATTTTAGCAACATGTATATGTAAATGATTCTTCCTCCTCATGCTCAAGATTTTCCTTCTTTATATGGATAATTGGGAGAGCTTCTAGATATTATAGAGATCAATGGATACTTGAATTATGTGAGCTCCAAGACTCATGCCACGAAGAACCAACTCATCCCTCTCTTACCTCTTCGAAACTCTAGGAATCTAGAATGTTATAGAGGGTGTCGTGGGTTGCACTATAGTTGATCAACGATGTGTCACTTGTTTTCCATGTATGACAAGTGACATCCTACAAAAGTATCATGAATCTTGAGCTAGAGTTGTGTCTTGTCTTTCATCTTCCATTGTGTTCCCTTATGATATTGTAGGGTGGAAATTAAGGCTATAACACTTAGCAATATCTCTAAGGCTAGAAAAAAATGCTCAAATACTATCTAACCTTTCTAGGTAAGGATGAGATTTGATTCGAGCCTATTTCAATAGCTAATAAAATTGCTCGGGCGTTGTTTCCTAGAATTGCCTTTCCTTCAAAGAGCCCTCGGATCTTCAAATCTCCTATGTGAATATTAGTTGCAATGAGACTGTATGAAATGCTTATGTCAAATATCAGCTATGCAATCCAATTTATGTCCCTTTTTCAAAATATTCGGAATCCATTTACATTTCTTATTGTTGGAGAGCTAAAGTGGAATGGATATTGGGAAACATGCAATCCTAAACAATATATGAGACATATTTCTTTCTTGAAGAATGCTTTGGTGTAAAATTGAGATTTTTTTATGTTATCATGTCAATTTATGTACCAAATCACACAAATAACTTACAGGAATTTGTAATGGTGTATTTCTTATCAAATCGCTCTTGATAACCCATTGATAGCCCTACATAGACAGGATGTTGGACTTGGAGGCCCTTAAGATCACAACAATGAAGTTAAACATAATTGGCTATCTAAAAAAATTTATTTACCAATATAAATATAAGAACATTTAAATTAGCATAACTAAGCTTTCATTCGCTAATTTAAATATCAAATCATTTATATGAGTTAAACAAGAATTTAAGTTGCTTTGGAACATAAATTGTTCAGGATTATAATCTTGCAAATATGAATGAATGAGCATTGAGGAGTATGTTTTTAGCAATTTCGGATTTGAAATTCCTTCTAAAGTATCAAAGGAAGTTTACAGTCTACATGACTATTTGACTTGAAAAATTTTAGATTCCAGCAACACCCTCCATTATATAATACAACCATATCTATAAAGTAAACAACCAACCAAGCCATCAAGTCAAAGTTTCAATACATAGATTTCTTTGTGAGTGAATGATTGTACAACAACAAAATCGGTGTCTCGACCCTCTATCGATAATATTCTTAAGCTCAACATGAGCCTTCTTGATATTAATACCTATTCATTCACTAAAAAGACTTAAAAGTATGTGTTATGTAACTACAACAATGTATCCTAGATGCGTGAGTACTCAGTAAAAATTATTGAATCATGTTCAGTAAACCAAGGGCAGGAAATGGGCATTATATAGGGGCGAAATCACTCCCTGTCATCCATGATTCTAGGAAATGTGGGTGATTTTGAAGTTAAATACCTTCAAACCACAAATAGGGGGTGAATTCAATTGTAAGCTCAATTTACAAGAAGAATAGAGGGAAGAATCGCTTCTAGAAGCCTCCATTCCTAGAAATCGAGGGCGAATGAAAAGTTAAAGTTTAATTTCATAGGGTGAAAAACCATTTTGTGTGCTCATACGGGTTGGCTAATTATTTTCTAGGTATTGTTTTTAATAAATAGTGGGATAACAATAGTAAACCCCTTATATACAAAAAATATACCCATTGAATTTTCAAACCCCCCTAATTTCACACATGGGATAATTTTTTCCCCTAAAATTTTCCTTGGTTTGTAGGTGTATAGAACACTAAGCACCTAAAATTGTGTAACACAATGAATGCATAGTGAAAAAAATGACCTAAAATCATAAATATATACTTTTCATCGATGTTTTTATACATACCAAATGCATCAGTGCTTTAAAGCACATTGGTGCTCTTTAAAGTGCACTGGTGCGCTAAATTGTATAGTGATGCAAACGTGCCACCCAGGGCATGTCAGCTCCCTCAGGACCTTCTTTCTTTCCGGCCCGAAGAACTGGAGTGTTCCTCTAATTCCCTATTGGGAATTCTTCACCCACAGCAACTCTTCAATGATCTCCCTTATCGATCGGGAAATCGGAATTCATGACTACGCGAATTCTATGTTTGCGTACCTTATGCCTCACGATTCCCCGAAACCCGATGTGGGTCAATCGTTGACTTTCTCCCCTCTGTTATCTGAGTTCTCCCTATCGGGAAATCGCTACTCGCGATGTCAACAAAGGGAATCTCCAACCTCCGAACCCCGATGTGCCGATGCTCCGAGGCACACGTGTGATTGTACTCTTCCACCTTCTATCGCCTCCATCAGGATTTCGGGATTCGCTGGATCGCGAATCCTAATGTCAAAGGACTTGGGACTCCCCCTTTCCCAATCCCCGATATTCCGCCACCTGTCTCCCACTAACTCTGGGTGTGGCCCACACGACCCTTCCGTCGAGATTTCGCGTATCGCGATTTCAACCTGCAAGAGTTTCTTACCTCCGGAAACTCCGATATGCCGAACTCTGACTCCTCGGGATCTCCTGACATGCGTCCTCCACAATGAATAGTTTTGATCCTATCAGGATATCGCTACTCGCAATATCGCAATCTTTGTTGCAATCTCTTGGAACTTCAACTCACGATTACCCGATATGCGATGTCACGTGAAAATCCAACGGTTTCTTCTGCCTCGGATCGACGGCTATGCTCCCTTCTGAGCTTGTTCTCGACTCCTCAAGTCCTTCTGAGAACTTCCTGCGCACACTCCTTGTGGCAAATCTTCGACAACATCTAGATGTTGAAGTCTTTTGACCCTGCGCACTCCTGCAGCAGCAGTCTTTCAATACTTTGCTCAGAGTCGCAACTCTGAGCCTTTTTCCTTGGCCTGCGCACTCCTTGCACGGCACTGTGCCTAACTGCACCTTCGAAGAATTGAGAACAAAAGATATCTCTAATTAAACCCTTCTGTCAACGCACTCCTTGCGGACAATTCGACTGCACTCCTTGCAGGAATTCTCTGGTTCGAATTAGAGAAACAATTGAAACTAATTTCTTCTCCCCTTCTAGATTTCAACTCAACCAAGAAATCACATACACAGCATATAAAAGAAATGCATGACAGGGAGAAAAACATCCATGATCATAATATCAATACACAGAGAAAACAACACAAACCATGAAATTGAATTAAAGCTTTGTTCTATAAATTCAATATATGTACATGGGCGTTCTTCATACAATTCTTTGCATGCTCTCCTCTTCTTTCTCCTATTTTCATATATTACAATGATACAATGAGGGTATCTATATCCGTTTTCCCTCTTTTCTCTAAAGCTATCAAATCTACAATTAAAATCTACCTACCAGCATTAAATCTAAAATAAATGTCGTCTATCTACCAAAGGACGAGAGCTATCCGCTCAAGGTCCAAATACAATATACAAGTGCGCCATCATAAATGTCTTCATTAAAGACTTTCACAACAATCCCAAAGTATTTTCAAAAATTTGGGTTGGTTTGTCCAGCTGATCTCCGCTTGATGTGCTGGCTCGCTTGATGAGTTGGCGATGCATTTGCATCATACTCCCTGGCTTGAAAATTTTCATGGGCTCCTATCCATGAGCTCCTGCACGGTTTGTCCATGCTTTTGTATCACTGCTTCAATCTCCCAGTTGGCATCTTCCACTGGATGATTCTTCCACTTGACCAGATACTCAAAGTATTCTTTCCTCCTGGTCTTCTTACCTACTCGCTTGTCTAGTATGCATTCCATTTGTGGCTTCTCTGCAATCGACATCTGCTTCTGCCACTGGACCTCTGGTTGTTCATCATTTCCAGCTCTTGCTTCCTCAGCCTTATAGGGATATAAGTCTGAGACATTGAATGTCGAAGATACTCCGATGCCATCCGGCAACTCAATTTCATACGCATTCTCCCCGAATTTCTTCAGGACTCTGCAAGGTCCGATTTTCTTCATTTTCAGCTTGTTGTATGTCTCCGATGTTGATCTGCTCTGCGCTTGTACTCCTGATTTGAATCTTGCAGTCACTGCTTCACCCTGCTGTGAAGTTCCTTCATTGCCTCAGCGAATTCCTCTACGCTAGCACTGCTAGTAGCAGTCTGTTCTAAATCCCTCAGTTTAGAAACTCCTCTCGGTTGCATCCCATATACAACCTGAAATGGACTTTGGATTGTGCTTCGGTTCACTGAATCATTGTATGCAAACTCTGTCTGTGTCAATATGTTGTCCCAGCTGCTATGGTGCTCCATAACCAAGATTCTCAACAAGTCTCCCAGACTTCTGTTGACCACCTCTGTCTGTCCATCCATCTGAGGATGATAAGCAGAACTAAACATCAAGTTAGTCCCCATCTTCTTCCAGAGTGTCCTCCAGAAATGTCCAATGAATTTTGTATCCCTGTCTGATACTATGCTTCTGGGTAACCTGTGAAGTCTAACGACCTCCTTGAAGAACAAATTTGCGATATGAGTCGCATCGCTGGTCTTCTGGCATGGGATAAAATGTGCCATCTTCGAAAACCTATCAACCACCACAAATACTGAATCATGTCCTCTTTGTGTCCTTGGAAAACCCAATACAAAATCCATGCTTATTGCCTCCCATGGCCTCTCTGGTATGGGAAATGGCTGATAGAATCCCGCATTCTGCTTCCTTCCCTTCGAATGCTGGCAAACTCTACATTTTTCAACAAACCTCTTGACATCTGCTCACATCCCTAGCCAAAAATAGGACTCATTCAGCTTTGCGAATGTTTTTCCATGACCAAAGTGTCCTGCTAATCCACCGCTATGATTTTCTTTCAACAGGTTCTCCCTCATGGAGCAATTTGGAATACACAGTTGATTGCCTCTGAACAGCAATCCTTCCTGGATCATATAATCTATCCATGGGCTTCTGTCTCTAAGAACTGGATTCTCAGCTGCTTCATATGCCTCTCCAAAGTCTGTATCTCCTGCATACATGTCCCTAAGATTTTCAAAACCCAATGTCTTGACTCAGAACTCCTGCAGCAACAAACACTTCCTGCTCAAAGCATCAGCCACTTTGTTAGAAGTACCTGAAATGTGTTTAATCACAAATGTAAAATTCTGCATATACTCTACCCATTTGGCATGTTTCTGATTCAACTTCTCTTGTTGACTCACAAACTGCAATGCATGATTATCACTGTACAATACAAATTCTTTCGGGATCAATTAATGCCTCCACTTCTTCAATGCCTGTATGATAGCATAGAATTCCTTATCATACGTGGAGTATTTTAGTTTCGCTTCATCCAGCTTCTCACTGAAATATTGTTTCAGGATTAATCCGTAAGTGCAGACACGAACCGATCTCCCTAGATCCACCTGGATCTAGAACAAAACGTGACAGAATAATACACTTTCCCTAGATCTAGCCTATTGACTGAACTAAGAGATAAGGATTATGGACATACCTTATGAACACTTTCCTTAGGTCTCTGTTGTTCCAAGCTTCACTCCAATGCTCTTGCACCGTCCAGATCACAACAGCACAAACCAATCGAAGTGAAGGCAGATTAATATATTCAATATCTAGTCTATACATACGATCAAGGAATTATGTAATAAAGTGACATCATCTTTATGGGAAAGGGACATATTATTGTATTGAATTAATT
>ML782548.1:2111820-2126544 GCA_009831015.1 Picea engelmannii | reverse complement strand
CCAACATATATATATATATATATATATATATATATATATATATATATATATATATATATATATATATATATATATCAATTATCTATAGGTTTAAATTAATTATGTGTATTGGTTAATATGGGTCTTGTAGAACAAAAACTTGAAGAAAAACGATAAGATGGTTCGCAATCTAAGTGCAAAAGAGCATAAAAGCTTTATGGAAATGTTGCAAAAAGAGGGATTAGGTGGATCAAAAGGTATTCAACACGAAGTTTTTCTTTGACATTTTACTAAAAATGAATTTCTTAAGATTAATCACTAACAAGTTTTAAACACTCAATTTCACATTTCTTTAATGTTATGCAAGGACCACTAGTGAGGAAATAGAATGTCATCCTAAGAGGACACAATTTATGAAGGATGTAAAGGATGATGACAGCTTGATTATCAGTTCAACTGGAGTGGTGCTTGAAGTTAATGAGAGGGGAAAATTGTTTTACAAAACTTTGAGGGATATAGTGGAAAGAATGTATAGACTTACTTTCCACTTACAATGCAAAAATCAATCCAATGACTCCAAGAATTAGGTCATACATAAACTACATGAAGATTTCTAGGGAAATGATCAATGAGACACATGAGACTTGCAATAGCAAAAACTTACAATAACAAAAAATAATCATTTAAAGGGTATTATTACTAAACATGTTTTTCTATAATATGTTCCAATAATTACCAAATTAATTTGTTTTTTTTATATTTACTTTCATGTCCATTTAAAACAAAATTATGATTTTTTCGTTTTCAAGAAGATTATGAAAATTTCAAGCAACAAACGAGGGAAAATCCAATACATGATAGTAGGGATGTCCAAAAAAGTGTACAAGGAGATGGTAAAAGAAATGGATATAATTGCATCACGGGAGGAGGCATCTCTGTTGGGTATGTGTTATATTCTTTGCATGAGTAGTAGCGTCTGCATTGTGCCAAGCAAGTAGGGGGGTTTGAGGAGGGGCCCCTAGGACCCCCTTGGGGGTTGCAGGGGGGGGAAATCCCCCTATGCAGGGGTTCGGGGGCAGCGCCCCCAAGAAAATAATAATTGCCTCGGGAAATGTGTCAAATTTTTTCCTCATTTTTCATGTTGCCTTGATTTTCGTGTCCATTGTTGGGCAATTTTTCGGCACATGGTTTTTTTTCCGATGGTTTTCTATTTTTGGTTCAAGAATTAAGGTTGTTGACTAATCCATGTCATTGTGTTAGGGTTTTGGATGTCGTTGGCTCCTATATGTATATTGTATTGTAAACAATGTATCACTATGAATTAATATAGAATATGCTAGTTTTCCTTGTTTGTGTTTCCAGGGAAAAAATCTCTGTGTAATGTTTGTATTTAACATTTTATCTTTTTTGTTCTTTTACTGAAAATATGTTTGTTGTAAATATTGTACAAGGTTAAAATCTACAATCCCAACAACAGCGTGCATTAGAGGTATGTAATCATTCATTTATTCTTTTATGTACATCGAATTTAATTATCGTATGGAATACTAATTTTCAATTGCTTTGTTGCAAAATAAAAATAAAAAAAATGGAACCCATTCAGCACATAACACAGGACGACGAGGAAGAAAAGGGTTGATTGCAAAGTTTGTGAGTACTTACATTTTTGGCCTTGCTTAAAATTTCATATTTGTTGTGATCTGTATATTTAAATAATCAATTTACACTCATCCATGGATGTATTCTAATATGTGCTAACATACAAAGAAGAGGCAACCAATGAATTCATCAACATTAGGTTGAGTGTTAGGGACCTAACCTCCCTAACTCCTCATGTAGTTAGAATAATATATTTTCCATGTAATAAAGGTCAATATTAATAAGGTCTAAAAATCAGGAATAATAAGTCAAATGTAAGAAGACCTAATAGAGCTTTTGCTTCTAGAAGATACTCCTCTAGATTGTTCTTATGGTAGATAGATTTAGTATAAATAAGAGTCGAGGGTATGAGAAGTTTTTTCTTGGAGATTATTGTAACAGAGCTCTGCTCTGCTAGAGGTTTCCCTCTCGAAGAGGCAAGTGAACATTGCTATCATAATAAAGTTCCTCTTCCTAGTGCTTATTCTGGTGTTATTTTCATGTTCTTCTGATACTTTCCTGGATAAATTATTATTATTTTGTCATTGCTTGCTAGATATTTTCTATTCTACATAATATATTTTATCAAGAATACTATAAGTGGTATCAGAGCACTTTCCTTGGCAGAAATTGTGGGTAATTTGTTTTCAGGGTAGAGACATATTCTGGCATCTTTAAGCTACAGAGATACGTCGTTAAATGCATAAACCCGCGGTCGGGGAGTAATACATGCAGTAAATAAAAGTGGTACTCAAGTGCACATCTGTTGGCCACCCTTGTAACCCATGTTGGTACTCCTTTGAGTGGTAGTGCATCAGACAACACCTGTATACGGATCATCTTAGGCATCCTGAAGCCCTTTGTAGATAAATGGATTGGTCTCCTGACTGCTATAGTGTCACTGAAAACAACACTCGGGAAGTGACTCTCTAGTACCTGGGTAGTCGGGTAGTATGGCTAAGGGTACAGTCTAGCCTCCTTAGTTAGTTCCCTGAGATATTGGGCTGAGTACTAATGTTGGACCCTGCACATATATCAAAGAGCTATAGCACAGGGAAAACCCTTTACTGTATATTTCCTACAAACCATAACCCTTGGGAATGGGACAAAAACAAGAACAGAAAATATTTATTGCAATCCAACCTTGTCATTTGCATTAGGATTGTGAAATTACTACATATTTTTTCCTACTAAGAATTCCAACATTTCGCCTCTACAGTATTATTCAGTTTGGAGTATAACTCTGTAGGAGTAACAACAAAAAAAGTATGGAACCTCCCAGTACCCTTATTTGAGACCTAACCCATTAGACTCCTTTTCTCATTCTGATCGCAATAACACCTATCATTTTTCCACTTTTTCCCCCTACGGTCCCACTCCCTTATGACTCCTTGTATTTGGGACCTACCCCATTAAATTCCCCTCTTCACCCTGATCATTGTGATACCCTTCACTGTAACCCTTTTTTTCTAAGTGGTCCCACCCACCCCATTCATCATGACCAACACCCCTAGAAAATACTTGGAAGCCTGCTTCAATACCTTCTCATCTCATTTCAATACTTTGTCCTCTAATTTTGAAGAGACCCAACAGGAAGTGCGGAAACTCAGTTCCCAAATGGGCAACTTAAAACATGACATTTCTACCCAACTTGAATCCTTCATTGCCAATATATGCAATAAACTGAATATTCCTATAGACATTAACTCATCTGAATAATCTTTGCACTCTAAAGGTGAGAAATCCTCTCATTCCCATAATTTTCAATCCCCTCCCTTTCAATGAGACCTTCGCCTTCCTTGAGTGGATGTGAACAAATTTTATGGCTTGGATCCCATCGGTTGGGTCACCCAAATGGAACATTATTTCTCTTTCTATGGCATTACTGATGATTAGCCAAACTTCAGTATGGTGTTCTCCATCTAGAATAGGAACTTTGGAAATGGTGGCAATGGAAAAAAAATGTATGCCAAGGATATGTGGCTTGGACACAGTTTGTTGCAGATATTTATGAATGCTTTGACACTGACACCCACCATTTAGGCCGCTTAACCAAGTTGAAACAATCTAGCACAGTGGAATACTTTATAGTCGCTTTTGATCACTTGTCTTTCCACATAGAGGGCATGTCTAATTCTTTTTTTTTAAGAATGCTTTATCAGTGAACTCAAGAAAGATATTTGTGTGCACGTCCTCATGGCTCACCCCCGGATATGGGTGGAAGCTACTAAAAGAGCTAAGGAAGCACAACAAGTTGTATATTCTCAAATTAGAAAACCCTATTTTATTCCCCTCCCTAAACCTCTCACTCCCACCCCTCCTTCTGCTCCACTGAAGATCCAGAAATTGACCAAGGTTGAAATGGATGAATGCCAACTCAAGCGCCTTTGTTATAATTGTGATGCAAAATATTTCCCTGGGCACAAGTGTAAGGAACAAAATATATTTATGGAAATATATGAATATGGTTATGAAGAAGATGTTGAGGCTCCTCCTATGGCCAAGTCCCCTGACCCAACTAATTTGGCCCCACCAGATGACCCTCCAGAAGTTGAACCAGTCATTTCCCTGAATTCTCTCACTGTCTTCTCATCTCCCCAAACCCTCAAGTTAATTGGCTACATTAAGAATCGGAAAGTCATCATCCTCATTGACAGAGGCAACACCCATAATTGTATTCATCACCGCATTACCCAAGAAACTAATTGCTATATCTGTGTCATCAATAACTTTCAAATCATGATTTCCAATGGAGGTTCCATGAAATGTGGGGGGCGTTGTGAAATTGTGCCTCCAAATTGTCCAGTACAACATGAAATCTCATATGTTTGTTATCAACATGGGTGGTTGTGACATTGTTCTAGGTGGTTAATGGTTGAGGACTCTAGGTCCCATCCTCGTGGATTTTAAAGAATTAACCATGCAATTCACCTAAGAGGGCCAAAAGTATAGGTTCAAAGGAATCACAGTCGGTTCCTACGAGATCATCAACTCCCATTGCATGGAAAATCTCCTCAAAAAGGGCATTCAGACATTATTGCACAACTCCATTCCATTCAAGCCATTGAGATGCCATCTTTGCATCCCAACCTCCAATCCATCCTCTCCAAATATTAATATGTTTTTTCTACTCCCCAAGGACTTCCCCCTTCCCATGGTTTTCATGATCATTCCATTCCTTTCATCCCTAGTAGCCTTCCTCCCAATGTTAGTCCCTACCTCCATCCCTTTGCACAGAAAAATGAAATTGAGAAAATTGTCCAAGAATTGATTGTCGCGGGTGTTATACATCCTAGTACTATCCCCTATTCTTCTCATGTGGTCATGGTCCTTAATAAAGGAGGCTCTTGGTGCATGTGTCCTTACTTCTGTGCCCTCGACAAACTGACCATCAAAGACAAGTTTCCCATTCATGTCATTGATGATCTCATGGATGAATTAAGTGGTGCCCAGTATTTTATTAAACTTGATCTTCATTCTTTCTATCACTAGATACTTATGAAAGAGGCTGACATTCCTAAGATTGCCTTTCATACTCATGAGGGAAACTATGAGTTCTTGGTCAATCCCTTTGGCTTATGTAATGCTCCATCCACCTTCCAAAGCCTCATGAATCATGTCTTCCGCCATTTTATCTGTCATTTTTTCTTAGTTTTCTTTGATGATATTCTCATCTAAAGTAAAACATGGACTACCCATCTTGCTCATGTGGATAAAGTTCTTCATCTACTCTCTCAGCACCAACTTTTCCTCAAAACAATATAAATGTGCTTTTGGAGCCTCGGAAGTGAATTATTTTGGTAATATTGTTGGAAAAGATGGTGTCAAGGTGGATCCAAAGAAAATTGAAGCAATGCAGGATTGGCCTCAACCTAAGACTCTCAAAATATTGCGTGGTTTTCTAGGTTTATCAGGTTATTGTTGCAATTTTGTCGAGAATTATGGAAAAATTGCATCACCTCTCATGGCTCTCCTTTAAAACAATGCTTTCACTTAGACTCCAACAACTGATCAATCCTTTCAAGCATTGAAGGAGGTTATGTGCACCAATCCTGTGTTGGCCCTTCTTGACTTCACAAAGACCTTTGTCCTGGAATGTGATACCTCAGAGAGAGGAATTGGTGAATTCCTTATGCAAGATGGTCGGCCTTTGTCCTTCACCAGCAAATAAATTTCAGAGCTCCATTTGGGCCAATAAATTTATGAAAAGAAAATGTTGGCTATGTTTCATACAGTGGATCCCTGGCGCCCTTATCTATTGGGGCAACGCTTCCAAATTAAGACAGATCATCAAAGCCTTAAGTATTTTTTGGAGCAATGGCTTTCATCCCTGAAGCAATAGAAATGGGTGACTAAGCTCTTTGGATATGATTATGAGATCATTTACAAGAATGGAAAAGACAATGTGGTTTTTGATGCTCTTTCCCAAAAGGATGAAGATGAAGGGTCCCTTTTTTCCCTCTCATTCATTGTACCTGATTGGCTCCAAGACGTTGGTTGCAAGATCCAAAAAGTTCATGTTCGATCCATCAATTGAAAGAGAATTCTCTAGTCTCCTAGGGGTACTCTTGGAACAATGATGAGTTGCACTACAAAGGTCGTTTGTATTTAATTAAACATTCACAACTTAAATCCACGGTGCTCTCTGAGCTACATGCTTCACCCACAGCTAGGCACTTTGGGTTGACCAAAACCTATGACCGAGTCAAACGCTCCTTTTTCTGGGAGGGAATGAAACAAGATGTTTGCACCCTCATGGAAGAATGTGATTTCTATCAACGCAGCAAAGGAGAAATAGTCAAATATCCTGGCACGCTACAACCACTATTGATTCCACCCGCTATTTGGAGGGATATCTCTATGGATTTCATTGTTGGCTTACCTAAATCGAGTAATAAGTCAGGCATCATGGTGGTAGTTGATCATATTTCCAAATATTCTCATTTATGTGCTCTTCAACACCCATTTATAGCAACCATAGTGGCTCAAATTTTCATGGATAACATTTTCAAGCTTCATGGAATGCCTCACACTATTGTCTCTAACAGAGATACCACTTTCACTAGCAATTTTTGGCAAGAATTGTTCAAGCTCCAGGGAACCCAATTGGAACACAGCAAAGTCTATCATCCTCAAACTGATGACCAAACTGAAGTGGTCAACAAGTGTTTGGAAACATATTTGTATTTTTTTTCATCTGAAAGGAAAACTAAATGGGTGCAATGGTTTCCACTAGCTGAATGGTGGTACAACACATCTTACCATATAGCTACTCGCATGACTCCTTTTGAAGCAGTATATGGAGAAAATCCACCCTCAGTTCTCTCAAACATGCCAACAGTCTCTAAGGTTTAGGAGGTTGACCACACTCTTATAGTTCAAGAATTTATTCTTCGTTCCCTCAAAGAGAATTTGGTTATATCTCAGAATCTCATGAAGCAACAAGTTGATCAAGGTCGTTCTGAATGTCAATTTGTTGAAGGGGACTAGGTGTTTCTTCAATTGCAACCTTATAAGAAAACTTCACTCAATGTTGAACATTGCCAGAAACTTACACTTAAATTTTATGGTCCATATACATTTCCCAAACGTGTGGGATAGGTCACCTACCAGTTAGCTTTGCTAAGTCAATCTAAGATCCATCATGTTTTTCATGTCTCGTGCTTAAAGAAGGTGAATGGAACTAAGTGCCAAACTCAAACCACTCTTCCTGAGTTGGATGAAGAAGGATCCATCTAGTTGCAACCCCAAGCAGTTTTGGATCAGCGTGAGCGTCATCTCCATCATCGCACCATCAAGGAAGTGTTAGTGCAGTGAAAAGATATAACTCCGGCAGATGCCACCTGGGATCCAGCT
Source organism: Picea engelmannii (assembly GCA_009831015.1). Taxonomy (NCBI): domain Eukaryota; kingdom Viridiplantae; phylum Streptophyta; class Pinopsida; order Pinales; family Pinaceae; genus Picea; species Picea engelmannii. Next base: position 2,119,071 of record ML782548.1, on the reverse strand, counting down.
AATATTCTGCAGCAATTTCCTCATCTCAAGCCTTGAGGACAAGACTTTTTTTAAGGGGGAGGGAATGTTAGGGACCGAACCTCCCGAACTTCTCATGTAGGTAGAATAATATATTTTCCATGTAATAAAGGCCAATATTAATAAGGCCTAGAAATAAGGAAGAATAAGTCAAATGTCAGAAGACCTAATAGAAGCTTCTGCTTCTAGAAGATCTTCCTCTAGATTGTTCTTATGGTAGATAGATTTAGTATAAATAAGAGTCAAGGGTATGAGAAGTTTTGTCTTGGAGATTATTGTAATAGAGCTCTGATTTGTTGGAGGTTGCCCCCTCGAAGAGGCAAGTGAACATTGTTATCATAATAAAGTTGCTCTTCATGGTGCTTATTCTGGTGTTATTATGATGTTCTTCTAATACTTTCCTAGACACATCATTATTATTATGTCATTGCTTGCTAGATATTTTCTATTCTACATAATATATTGTAATGGGAATATTTCATTAAGGGTTGTGAGTGTATGTTGAAGTATCTAGGTTTAATTGAATAATTTGTAAGTAGCTATGTTTTTTAACTTCCCTTGTTTTCTAATTAATCGAACAATAAGAAATGTTTATACTAATTATATCGACTATGATTTTCCATGGTGTATTAAACATGAAGGAAACAAAGTATGGAGAGCATCCAATAGAGCTTTTGATACACAGCATGCAACATGACTTCGAAAGCATGTGTATTATTTATGAATCAGTCATTGTTATGGTACGTGTTTTTGTTTAAGAAATCATGTGTATTATACTATATATAAAAATGTAAATTTACTTATTACACTTTATTTCTATGTTTGTAGATGGAACATGAGCAAGCGGAACATAAAAAACAAGTCAATGAAGAAAAACATGTGTTTAAATAACCAAAATAGAATATCGCCTACAAGTGATGAAGAAATGAGGCATGCACATATCTCGAGTGATGACAATAGTTCAAGTCATGAATGAAAATAATATAATTGAATGTTACTGCAAGTTGTATGACACACACCCGACCCCTAAGTATCCTTTTAAGGGATGGGGTATAATTTTTTCATTTTTCTAAATCATCTCAAATCCATATAACTAGGATTACATCGCTTTCAATTCGACGAGGGTTTTCCAATGACTACAAATTTGTCTAGATATGAGTTATGGATCGCAATCTATGGTCCTTTAAAGTTCTTTAGGCCTTCATCGACTAAAGTCTCTCACTGCCATGTGGCTCCTTGTCACCCGACACACCACATCATCATAGCATACAAAGACTTTCCCAACTAGAGGTTGACGCTTGTCTAGCTCTTATAGGCCTATTAAATTAATTAATCATTATCATGATAAAATCCCTGTCTTTACTTATCATTTAATCATATATTTAATCCTTATTTGGGATAATTAATCTTCATTAAAATTAATTAACCTCGTAAATTCCATTTTTACTTGGCCTAAATTACTGATCCATTGAAACCGAGGATTAATTCCCTTTCACCTTGGGAATCCCACAATTCAGGGTCGATTAGTTTTGATTATTATATTAAAGCCCCGTCACAACAAGTCATAGTCAAATAATATTACTAATTTGTTCTTTTATCAATTATATTATAATATAATCATAATAAATTATATTATAACATAATTAAATATATCAAAGAGGTTGGCATAGGGGTAGACCCAGGGTTCAACGCTTAACAACGCACCAACAAAACCCCGACTACTGGCCCTTTTGGCAACACCTGCGAATCAGGCAAAGTATCACCCGAGGTAGAAGCAGGGGGGGTTACAGGACGCAGGTATAACCAGTCTGGGACACAAATCTGCGATAAGATCATTTCGCAGAATATTATGTTAATGCTTAGGAAGTGAACATGCATTAGTTTATTAACCTCATTAACATCGCAGAGCATAATCAAAGACAAATAAGTGTAGTAACAACAAGTGATTATGCACCTTGAGCACTTAGCACTGTGAGTTAATTCTAGCATTCATCTACCCTTTAACATAAGTAAATTACTTAAGCAACAAAATATATATTCATTACACATCATAATATACGCACTAATAAAATGCATAACATAAATGACACTGCACAAAGCAAACCATGAGACACCAGATATACGTGGTTCACCCCAGGGTGGGGCTACGTCCACAAACCGCTTCGCCTCTTTATTATTCGCCAAAATATTACATCCAGTCACTCTTGTGCACTAAGCCATAGAGTCAAACTTCACACAAGACAAGAGATCTGTGCACTAAGCACTAGATCCTCCTTCTTTGCCTTCCAAAAATAGGTCAAATGCACAGAGCCAAAATCTCTTATCATGACACTTAGCACCTTCTACAAAATCACAATCGAGCACAAAGCCTCGACCACATACATTCCTTCGCACATAGCACTACTTGAACTACTAATTCTACACTGCATTCCTCTTTATTTATACTTTACAATAAGGCCTAAATATGGGGAAAACCCATGGGCTGACATCCCATAAACGCGTTACAAAACCCTAGAGGGCCCCTTACTGGGTGCACATAAACCTCAAAATAGGTAAGATTTGTGATCCCAGCTCCACCTGAGTGCTCTTACTTCGAACAGCATGTCAAAGTCCAAAAGTGGGCCAAAACCTCCAAAATTGACCAAAGTTTCCCCAAAAATTGGTCAACGGCCAACATGCCCCCAACACTCACCTGTGACTCATCCCAAGTCACTCAGGTCCAGACAATGTTGCTTCAAAAGCCTTGAGCTTAAATTGAGCTACCTCGACTTACTGCCTCGCCTGAGCCTCCTGCTCAGTGAGCTTCTGGAATGTTTGCTTTGTAACAGGCCCTTCCAGGCATTGTTCTACTGCTGCAACTACTTGATCTAATTGTGAACCTTGGCCATCGATCTCCTCGAACACCTTGCAAGCTTCGTCCTACACAGGTTGTAACTTTTGTGTTACTTCCATCACCTTACCCTGGAGGACAGTGATATGGTGTTGTATTGTGTGTTGCTCCTGGGATCTCTTCATCCTTTCCACTGTTGTGAGTAGCTTCATCTGTGCTTATAATGAAAATGTTTGTTGTTGCACCTCCTGTAACTGAGCCTCTAGCTTCTTTAACTCGGGATCCTCGACGAGGCATTCATACATCTGGGTGCTTCTGTCAATCAATTGTTTACATGCCGAGGCGAGGGATTTTATACTTTATACTATGTTTTTTTTGGACTCCTCTGTCTAGTCACGCACCTCCTGCAGGGTGCTTAGCACTGTTCGGGACTCTAGTTCAGCTATCCTAGCCTAAAACTGCTGGAGGGTATCTGTGAGATTTGCTACTTGAGCTTCGAAAAGGTCTTTCTCCTCCTGTACCAAGCCTAGCATAGAGCGACATGCTTTACTTACTGCTTCTTTGACCACAGCCTGATCTACGAGCAGCTTCTCTTTTTCCTTCTGTAGCTAGGCTTCACCAAATTTATTTTCCTCCTGAAGCTCTGATTTTTTTCTTTCATAGGTAGCTACACTGTCCTATGTTGCTCGTAACTATACTAGGACTTCGTCTTTCTCTTTTTGCAAGGATTTTGTAGCCTTCTCCTTCTCTTCCTAATCTCTCTGGAACCAAGCTTTTGTTGCATCAGCAAGCCTTCTTTTTATTGAGCTTCCTTGCCTTCTTTCCTATTACCTGAGTCTCTTTAATTGTTTCTGGAATTCTCTTTCCATTTTTATTATTATCTTCCCCTAGCATGGTGGCTTCACATTGTTGAGGTACCCTCAAAGGTTATGATGTTAATATCCCTTTTCTTAACACTTCATGAATGGGCACACTTCTCTCTTGGATAGATAGGTCCTTCAAGCCCTCTTGCATTCTTTCAACCTTGATAGCTAATTCTTTTACTTTTTGTCCCTCCTGCGTTGTTATTTTTCTATGTTGCTTCGACTTATCCTCTCATTCTTATCTTAGTTGGTCTATTTTCCTAGCTATGAAATCCCTTAATTCTTGCTTTTTCTTTTTTGTATCTTCTTCCTCTGCTTTCCTTCCGATATGATCCATCTCAATCCAAGTCTTACCTAACAAAAGTGGGAAAGGGGCATTGTCCTCAACAAACCTAATGACTTCAAATTCTTCTTCAGTCGATGTTCCATGAACAATAATAGGTACAGTAGTTACTCTTCCACATAAAATTATCATCTTGCCCTTAAACAAGCCTATCCTTCCTAAATAAGGTACCACAGTAGGCTTTCCCAAAACTTCCCAAGTTTCTTCTATCATAATATTCACTTGTGTTTCTTCATCCAAGACTATACAATCTATGTCGAAGTCTTTTATTATTGCACTTATGCGTTATTTTTCTTTCAGGCTTTCTGGTAAACTGACATCTTTATGAACATCCATCATTTCTTCTAATTTTAATAACATAGTATGAACTTCCTCTAATCTTTTCTCTTTATGACTTTCTAACATACCCCTAGTCTCTTGACTCTTTTCATAATTTTCTTGTCTTATGTCCCTCCCTTCAACTTTAGCAATAATCCTTGGACAATCCTCAACCTCATGACCAACAACCTTACAACAAAGACAAATAGGGCCTACCTTAGGGAAATCCTTAGCAAGATGTCCCATCCTTCTACAATTATAACACAAAGTCAATCCTCTTTTTATCTTAAATGTTCCCCAATATTTTTTGTACTACGCACTTCCCCTTGGATCATAGTGTTGGACCTGCAATCTGCAAAACTTCTTTCTAGGTTCTTGCATCCACTTATCAGTCCAAAAACTCTTTATATGCATAGTAATAACATATCTTTCTTCATTTCCACTAAATTTACTCAAAACGACTCTTTCTTTCAACTGTGCCCTAACCTTCAGACTAGGACAAAATCTATTAAACATACTTAAATTCATGCTTTCAAGACAAAAAATTTCACTTATGTTTCTCTTATCAAAGCATAAATCTTGCCTATTTTAGAACCTTACCTCTTTTCTTCAAAACAGCTTAATTTCTTGGAACAAAGCTTTGCAAGTCAAGTAGAGTATTGCGCACTTCAGCAGCATACCTACGCACAGAGCTTTTCTTTTTCTTTACTTCAATTCCCAAAAATCACAGTTTCAGGTCCCAGCAACAGAACCACTTGTTGGCATAGGGGCAGACCCAGGGTTCAACGCTTAACAGCGCACCAACAAAACCCCTACTACTGGCCCTTTCGGCAACACCTGTGAAGCAAGAAAAGTCTCACCCGAGGTAGAAGAAGGGGGGGTTATAGGACGCAGGTGTCTGTAACTAGGCTGGGACACGAATCTGTGATAAGAGCACTTCGTAGAATATTATGTTAACGCTTAGGAAGTGAACATACATTAGTTTATTAACCTCATTAAAACCGCAAAGCATAATCAAAGACATATAAGTGCAGTAACAACAAGTGATTATGCACCCTGAGCACTTATAACTGTGAGTTAAGTCTAGCATTCATCTACCCTTTAACATAAGTAAAGTACTTAAGCAACAAAATATATATTCATTACACATCATAATCTTAGAACTAAGCAAATGCATAACAGAAATGACACTGCACAAAGCAAACCATGAGACACCAGATATACATGGTTCACCCCAGGGTGGGGCTACATCCACAAACCGCTTCGCCTCTTTATTATTCATCAAAATATTACATCCATTCACTCATGTGCACTAAGCCACAGAGTCGAACTTCGCACAAGACAGGAGATCTATGCACTAAGCATTAGATCCTCCTTCTTTACCTTCCAAAAATAGGTCAAATGCATAGAGCCAAAATCTCTTATCACGGCACTTAGCACCTTCTACAAAATCACAGTCAAGCACAAAGCCTTGACCACCTACATTCCTTCGCACATAGCACTACTTATACACTACATTCCTCTTTATTTATACTTTACAATAAGGCCTAAACATGGGGAAAGACCACGGGCCGACATCCCATAAACCCGTTACAAAACCCTATAGGGCCCCTTATTGGGTCCACATAACCCTCAAAATAGGTAAGATCCACGATCGCAGCTCCGCATGGGCACTCCTACTTCGACCAGTGTGTCGAAGTCCAAAAGTGGGCCAAAACCTCCAAAATTGACCAAAGTTTCCCCAAAACTTGGTTGAGGGCCAACAGAGGCACTTAGGGTTATTAATATAAATTAAAACCTAAGTCTTCAGACTTCGTCATGATTCCTCTTCATGCTTTTATGAACATACCAAAATCTCTCGAACATTGAAATTCCGGAGAGGGTCCCATTTATATTATAAAGTGATGCAAATCTAATTAATTATATTAGATTATAATATATTTAATTTCCCTTAATGTTTAAATCATTATTTATGCAAACATTGGAACAGGACAGGTAGGTTTGGGCCTTCGTCCCTTTTATGTTGTTCACTCTATCACCCCAAATGTCCCAGAGTCTCAGCCTTGAACTCCCGAAGCCCCAGACTCCTGAACTCCCAGAGTCCCGAAGTTTCGAAAGGTCCACACTTATACGTGTTATGCATTAAATATTAAATTTTAAAAAGGGAAAAGGATTTGCCTCATCCACGTGCAAATATTATTATATTAAACTTTTTATTATTATAATATATTTATTGGAAAACGCCTCCTTGAGAATTGTGCCTAGGTTTAATAAATCCCCAATATTTTATTTTAATATTGGAATGGGGGAGAAACTCCGGGAAACTACTTCAACCCTTTAACACACTCTCCATTCCTCAAAGCTCCCAGGTTCTCGAAGCCCCGAACTGCTCCGACACACACAAGTTATAAAATGTATATAATATAATTATTTGGATAAGGTTTACCTTGTCCATGTGAGGATTTTATAATATTAAAATATATTAAAATACCATAAGCCCATTAAAGTTTGTACTTACTAATTATGAATTTTCCATTAAACGTTTTCCCAAGGAGACTCTGAGCTAGAAGCCTTTGGGAGTTATCACAACCCCACCACCATTAAATTTTTTCCCAAGGAGACTCTGAGCCAGAAGCCTTCGGGAGTTATCACAACCCCATCACCATTAAATGTTTTCCCAAGGAGACTCTGAGCCAGAAGCCTTCAGGAGTTATCACAACCCCATCACTTCAACATCCTGAAGCTATGAAGTCTCGAAGTCCCACGTGCATACATTACACATTAGATATTATTTTAAAATGGAAAAAGGATTTGGTCTCATCCATGTGTTTATTTTAATATATAAATTTTATAATAAACCCCATCAAAATTTGTCCCTA
>ML782548.1:2087514-2111520 GCA_009831015.1 Picea engelmannii | reverse complement strand
ATATATATATATATATATATATATATATATATATATATATATATATATATATATATATATATATATATTACCAATTTTGTGCACGTATCCAAAGACTGGTGAGGTTTAATTTGAAACTTTATTTGATTAAACCTATAATTAAAAGGAAATGAAAATTATTTCCTATTTTCCAGAATTTTAGAATAGTAAAATAAAATCATATTCGAGAGGGACTTTTTCTCCATCTAAAATATGGTTTTTAATTTTTCTTCCTCACAGGTAGAGTAAACTTTCTCCTTCTTACTGAGCTTTACTTTCCTTACCTGGATTTAAGGAAATTGGTTGGAAAGAATTTCCTTCATAGTAAAATCCGGTATTTCTACCAAGTTTTACTACCCACCAAAAATTAAGGGGATTCTTCCCAAATTTATAGGAGATTTAACACAAGTTTAACATAATTATTTATTAATGCCCAAATGAAATCTAAAGGGATTTTGTACTTTGAATTCAAGTAAGAAGTGTCATGTATAATTCCAAAATTATTTTCCTTACTACCTATTTATAATGTTTTTTTCATTTTTAGATGTTTGGGTTGTTTCCCTATAGTCCAAACCTAGATCTGATATACTCTAAGTTTTTGTAATAAAGCTTGAGGACAAGCTAAAATAGAACACTATTATGCAGAAAATCATTGTCTCTTCTTTCAGCTGATTTATAGATATTTTTAATTGTTCAATCATCATTTCCAAGCATGCATTAAACTATGCAACACAGTCAACCACAACATTCACTCCCAGAAATCTTATTTTAACACACAGATAGTCAAGAGATAAGGAAGTAAATCAAATGAGCTTCAGCTAAAAGATTCTCTTCCTTTAACTTAAATTTCTCAAGCCACTTTTGTCATAAATTAAATGTACACAGCTCTAAAACATAGTATGTAATTTTCTTTGATCATAACACTACAAAGATTCAACAAAATATACTTATCTAGAAACCAGATAGTGTTGCAATTGATGAAAGGGGTTCCCTTTTCCACCCAACCGTAGGCACAACAACTCCTGGAAGGATTTACCACTAGCCACCCCCTAGCTAGGTCATGATGCTCTAAGAGATATTCTTCCTTCTTTCAAGCAACAACCAAGGATGGAGGTCACTCTCCTCTTCCCACTGGAACTTGGCAGATTAGTTTTCTCTCCACCAATCAAGGGGGTCTACAATGAGTGCTTCCGTAGTCACTCATCTTCTTTGCAACCAAGTTTATCAGCTTGGTTAGAAGACGTTGCCCAACAATTCTTTTACATAAAAACAAATTCATATTTTAGTTATCTTCCAAACCAGAGAGTTGCACATGCTCTCCCTCTTTAGAAAATGGTCACCAGACCCATTCCTCTTGCATCCTCCTCTCTGCCCATGATTTTCCTTCCTTTTCTTGCCTTCCTCGGCAAGATTCTGTGGTTCCAATTCCCAATTTCATGGGTCAAGTCAGGAAGTTTCCAGATGGGTACTCTACCCATCTCCTCATTAACTCTTGAGGAAGAGTTCCCAACTACCAGCTTGACTATTAATTAAATTCTCTAGGTTAGAGGACTATTTTGGTTCTGAACAATTTAAATCTAGCAGAGTACTAGTCTGGTAGGGTTCATCTCAACCATTACTGGTTCCCCTCACCACCTCTCTCATGCATCAATATCTACCTTGGCAACCCCTTCAGTAGTTATGCAACATCTTCCATTTTATTTAGTAAAAGAAATAAATACATTACCTTCTATAACAAAAGGTTCATCAATTCCAACATCCACACATAATCAGTCTACCCATAGTCTCTTAGCAAACTATAGTTATATTTACAAGTTGGGTAAAACAGGGGTATTACATTGTATGTTTTGGAATATTTGTCTATAAAAATCATGGATTTTGTTTAATGTACTCGACATAATGTCCCAATTGCATGAGGACATGTTACGACGAAGTGTAACCATTACATATTGGTTGTGTTATCGCACAGGTTGTAAGTTGGGAAAATCCTGACCCAAACCACAAGATGGCGACAACTAGAATAATACCCACCCACTATCACCTTAGATAGGTATTCCTGTCAATTTAGAGGTGAATTGATCACCTCAAGGGGGAAATCTCGGGTGACCCTAGGGGAAAAGAGATGGAAAAGGATACTTATGAATGGATTCCCCTATAGGTCAAGTTTATAAATGGAAAGTATCTTGTAAATGAGTCTCGGTAGTGGTCAATGGTTGCCAAGAAGTTTGAGTACTTGTGGATGATGTCGGTACCTGCCCGAGACACAAGAAACACCAAGTATACAAGCTATATGTTAAGTGGAAAATCAATTTAATCTTTTTTTTCCTATTTTCATCAGTCAACAAACATATGTATCAGCAAATAAATGATTATTAAAGATGCTAAACAAGAATCCAAAAGTCTAACAAATGGTGCAAGAGAAAAGATAGCAAGTACCAGTATAACTCAAGTATGAAAGCATGAACTTTAGCATCAATGATAAGGTTGTTATAAACAAGCATTGCGGAGATATAATTTCAGCCTTATAGTTGTAGCAAACAATTTGTTACAGTAGAAAAATCAGCAACCAAAAATTGCAAAGAATCCACCCAAAAGATGTGTTAGGACTAGTAGATTGTAGGGGTAAATTATTAGCAAATTATGACGGTTGATAAGAGAGTAAAATAAAAAGTTAGGAGATGTTTTGTTGCAGCCCTAATGGTTGTAGCTTTACTTTATAACAGAAATACAAGTTACTTGGAAAAATATGACGCCCTAGGGGCATAATCAAACCAATAGTATATAGAATTGATTGCACTTTGAACAACATGGAAATCTCGTAAAATCACGTTACCCAATGCAAGTAATTTTATTTATCCAATGCAAAATTTAGATTAGTGCCTTCAAAAATTGGGTAAATGGAGTCTTGGATTGTAAAAGTTAGATAGACAATATCCCTAGGGGTGTAAACCATCTTACTCCCTAGGGCATGCAAATCAAACTTAGGTAAATCTAGGAGGGTGTACACCCTTATACTCCTCCTAGAAACCTTGCAATAAATGACTTGTCAATTGGAAAATGAGATGAAGCTTAATGGAGGGTGTATGTGCTTATACTCCTCCTAGGGTTTCAACCAATAACAATTATGAAATAAGCAAGAAGAACTAACAATTGCAGATTTTCCTTATCAATTTCAAAAGAGATACAAGATAAAACCCTAGTTCACCAAGAAAAGACCATTCATAAGTAAGAGGGAATACCTCCAAAAGGTGTGCACCACCTTAGCTCCACAAATCACCAAGATAATTCACCATAAGATATTTTCATAAGAGAGAGAGAGAGAGAGAGAGAGATCAAATTTCCCAAAGAGGGCGCAAATTTCAACCAAGTAGTCTTCTCATGATGGTAGAGCTATGTTATAATGAGATGGAAATGATCTATATTTATACAAAAACCTATAATAAGGGTTTTTCCACAAAAATTAGTGTAAACCACAAAGTAAGGAGACAAAAACCCTTACTTTTCCCCTTTACAATTTAAAAATTGATTTTGTACAATAGAAACCCTAGAAAAATCATGATGTCACCCCTTTAGGGCAACGTTTTGGCATCTTTGGTGAGTTGTTGAGGTTGGGGATGAAACGTTGGGCCTAAAAAGGCCTTCCTCCAAGGTGCTAGGGCCCTCTCTCCACCAATTCAAGGTGTCCTCACCAAAATATGTCATGTGTCCCTTCACCACCAAACCCTAACCCATGCATGATGTCAAGCCCTCAAAGTATGACGTTTTGGCCACCAAAGGAAAAATGTTGGGCCAGTAGGGGCATGGGTGATTTCCTCCAAGGCATATCTCAAGCCTCCAAAGGTTTTCATAATCATCTAGAGTGTGGGCCATGGTATCCAACCGGTGGGCTTCAAGCCCCCAGGAAGCCCAAGCTAGGCTTGTTCTTCCAAATATGTCCACCAAACAAGGTCCTGCAAAGACAATAAATATGCCATCGAAGGATCTCAAGTAAAACACATCATGATGAGTAAATTAAGTCAATAAAAGAGTCACTTAAGCACATGCATCAAAAACCACCTCATCAAAATAAACAAGTGCTCAAAGACCCTATGCAACTTTCCAAGTCTAAGTATGGGAGGGTTGATAAGGTGACCTATTGGGTGAATCATCCCCGAGGTCAAGGAATGTTTCCCAAGTGGAACCCCTTTCTAATACATGTGGAAAATATGATATGGATGGGGGAAATACTCTTGGGAATGGGTTTCATGACATACAAGGGACTGTAGTGTCTCATTTATGGGTGCCTTTGTAGAGGGTGTGTTGCGCCTTAGTTTTCAATGCATCCTTTTTCCAAGCCCATTCATTCTCATTAATTAATTAAGGTCCAAATTTTGGGTACTCCCTAGGGGTGAATCGATTAGTTTGGGGGGCATAACCACAGTGTCACTTGAAGGGAGAAGAACAGATAGTTTCATGGGGGTATAGTCTAGCTTTAACGCACTTTGTGTAATTCCCTCAATCAAGTGGGACATTTATGTTTATGTGTTTGCTTTTGCAGGTATTCGATTTTTAGGATAAACGTTTCATTGCTCTCAATACCTATTTGGGCGAGCATATGGAAGATTTATGATATGGATTTTATCTTTTTCTAGCTATCTCCCTTATGGGCCTTCCGCCCCTTCTTCCCATGAAAAGATGGACAACCCCTTCTTGGGTCAATACACCCGAAAATCCAAAAGATGAGGAGATGGGGGGACTAAGTGTGGAAAGTGGCAAGTATGGTTGGAAATGGAATGATGAATCGTCAAGAGGACCTCCCAGTAGCAAACCTATACCCAAGGGTGACCCACTTACTAGGGCGCAATGTCAACCACCAAAGTGAAACAGGGCAAAGAGCATAATTTCCAAGCAGACGTTACATAATCAAAAGCAATTTAAAATGCAACAAACTCAAATGCCTCAAATATTGAAATGACACTCACCATAATACCTTACTTGTACCTCATGGAGCAAGATCCAATGTCATCTAGAAGCAAGCTGGTGTGATGGATACCCGCATGATGAGCCTGGAACTATGGTGGTGAAGCGGGTCTCTATATGTGCAAGTGGACGTTGTTGGTCAAGTTGTCTCTCGGTACTCCATGTCTGCAACCTGAGGACCTCGAGACATCATCTCCTTAGTTATCCCTAGGAGTTGGGGATAACAGTTTGTATTTTGATTATTGTGGACCTTTGTGTTATCCCATTTTGTATGACGATGGTTATCTTATTCATATATAATAAAATGGGTTTCTTATTTTATTGCATTGTCGAATGTTGCAAAATGTTGTGTAGTTGATTAATTAATATATGGATGATTTACATTGTTACAAACAACAGAGGTGTAAATCGTTGGATAATGCATTAATGCAATCATTATATCAAAAGGCAATAACAAAAATATAAAAACAATATTATTATAAAAAATATTTGATTTTGAGATGATTAATATAAAATTTGTAACAAAAAAAAAATTAAATATATACATATCAGTGCACAGTATTATTTCGAACTCACTAAATGGTGCATGCCATAAAATAGACGATGATGCGTTTTTTTATCAATACGCACAGGTGCCCATTAATTAAATAGAAGCACCAGTTCTAACAATTGTGAAAAAAATTGTTACTTTAAGCGGCAAAATGTACGATTGATTGTATTTATTACTTTAAGCGTCATAATGTATGACTAGTCACACCGGTGTTTTATATATAATATATGCATTGATGCTTTATATATAACATACTCATTGGTGTTTTGTATATAATATACACATCAGTGCTTTATATATAATATACACATCGGTGCTTTAATTATCAGATACACATAGGTGATTTAATTACCAGATATGCATTGGTTCTTAGTAACCAAAACTTATGCCGAAATCTCACCTCAATTTATGGAAATTTCACTACCCTTCCATGCATGTGGTAGTGCAGGCACCGGAGTGACCATCTATAAGAGAATTAGGGCGTAATAATTATACAAGAACCACTTACGCATAAAAAACAACATGCATTGATGTGTATAGTAACATTAAAGCATCGGTGTTTCATATCACACAGTACTGGTGTGTAATAAGTTTAAGAGCATTGGTGTTTTGTGATCGTGTGTGCACACCGGTGCATGTTACTTAAAAGCACACTGGTGTGTGTTGCTTAAGAACACACCAGTGCATGTGAATTAAAACGCATCGATGTGTTTGTTACCAAAAAATCACCAACAAAAAAACCTTTGCTACAACTTCCGCCCACCCAAAAAAATGTAGCTATATGGAACATACACTAAAACCTCTACTTGGAATAACGGAGGTTGTAGAAAAGGTTTTCTTGAAAAATTTGTCAAATCTTGTAACATTTAAAACTTCCGCTACAAGGTGTTCTCCTTGTAATGTTGTTGTGTATGAGCCTACTATACGTATTTCTATGTATCACCTACTTCTCCACCTATCTCCATTTATGTTTGTCTTGCTTCTTGTTGCATCCTACCTTCTTTCGTAATTCTTTATTCTTCTAGTTGCCTCTTCCTCTATTCTTCGACTATTAACTTCTCTTTTTACTTCTTTTCATTTCCCTCCTTATACCTCACCTCTTCTTTTTATCACCCTTTGTTCTTAAGCTCTCTTCCTCTATTCCTCAACTAGGATTCTTTGTTCCTCCTCCTTCTTCCTCAATTCCTCTTCTTGCTTGATTTTTTTATTCTTCTTCCTTTCTTTTCATCTCAACTTCTAGACTTTGTTTCTCTAAAGCATCTTTCAGAGACTTTTTCCTTAGTTTTGTTTCAACTACTAATATTTCCATTTCTGCTTCTAATTGAATATTGTATTCCTCTTATCTTTTCCTTCTTTCCTCCTCGATATTTCTTCTCAGCTCCTCCTCAGTTTTTCTTCTTTTTGCATCCTCTTGTTATTGTCTCCTTTTATCATCTTCAATTGATTTTGTCTCTACCTCCTCCCTTAGCCTTCTCTCTTAAACCTTATATCTTCCTCCCCTTCCTTCCTTGTTCTCTCCACTTCATATTACCTTCTTCTTATCTCTTATATTTCCTCATCTAGGGACGTAGTAGTGAAGCTACTAAGCCCGGAGATTTTAACCTGGCTTGGAAATCATCCCAATCTTTAGCATTTTCATAAGGGATTTCATCTTTCCATTGCTCATGCATATATGGATAAGACAGGGAGATCAAGTCACAATATTTGGATATAAGACCACATGGGTCATGCCTTCTAAATTGGACTTAAGGTAATTTGAATTTGAGGATGGCATTGGATTCTTATCTAGCCTGTTTTGGATCTTTCAAATGATAGTGGCCCAAGCTAAAATTATATGGAATATAAATTTTCTTTATGTCTTCTTTAAGCAAAGAAGCGTTGAAACCTTGTAAAATATTTTGGTAAGCAATTTCTCCTAAAACCAACCTATTTGGCACAAACCTGGGTAACAAAAATGTGGTGATGTAGTTGTGCTGAATATTCTCAAATAGGTAAAGTTTTCCTGCAAATACCTTTCTTCTAGTATATCCAATTAGCCTCATATCTTCCTTATTCGACCTTGGACAATCCTTGCAAAAGATTAGCCTGGGAAGTGGTGCTAAAAATTGATCACAAATCATAGTATAATGTTTCTTATATTTGTTATCCCAAAGAACTTAACAGTACACATGCACGATAGGTTTTGAAATGTGTCAATTCAAGTTTACACATGCGAAGACATTCATTACACAAATCACAACCAAAAGATAGGATGAAATATAGAAGTTCGGTACTACTCATGGCTTGGCCTTAGTTTTTTGAACCCTTTCAATCATTTTGTTGAGTTAATGAGAGAGGATGGAAACCCAATTAAAAATATGGACAATAGTTACCACGCTATATGCTAGTGGCAACCAAACATCTTTGAAGTGTAAGTGGTCATTTTCTTTGTATAGCTCAAAGTGTAAGCCATCATTTTCTCCATACATCCTAGCTATCAAATCCATTGTATATACATAGGGTTCTTGTAAATTTATGATGGATTAGATACCATTAGAGTTGTAGAAGAACCTTTTGTCATCTGCCCACCAGCTGGATAGAATCTTATTTATGTCATATTGTTCATGGAATTGTTGCACAAAAATATTTTCCACGAATACCTTAAGTTGTGGTATCCTATACTAAGTACTTTTCAAGCTCAGAAGCTAGATATGAACCAATGCACCTGGCCTCTTCATTGATGATAGTATTATTTTGTGTGTTGGCATGAGAAATAATCCATTTATTAGCCTCAAGACAAGGCATAATTGGTGTCCTTGCTATGACAAAATGAAAGCAAGACCTACTTATATCAATGAACACCTTGTCATTTGATTCCCTTATCTCAAAGTCATTGTGGTGGACTATATTAGGATGATATTTAGTATGAAATTTTCTATATACTTCCCCCATCTTGCAAAAGGAGTCTAAGTGCTTATAATGGTCTTAGTGTCTTTGAACTCTGACCTTGGTTGTTCTTCCTCTAGTATGAGTATCTCCATAAGATGGGTGTATTTTTTTAAGTTAATGTTGATTTCAACATGTGTTTGTTGAGAGGTCTCTATTGGTTCCTTGGGTTTCTTCCCCTTAGGGGATTTTCTAGGTGTTATAGCAGAAGTCCTCTTTAAAGGCATTTTACCTAGAAAGAAATGGAAAATAGGAATAGGGTGAAAGGGAAAATCTTGTTCACTCATGACAACATTCACCGTTATTGCATCAAATTTGGTAATGCATCAACAACATGAAACAAAAAAATTCATATGCAAAATTTGGACAAGGGTTTGAGAGGAAACAATAAGGGTTGTATATGTTCCTTTCACACAAGCATCCACAATTCCCAATTCATTCAATTTGTTTCAGCGGAAGCAGCATGTAAATTAATCTTGAAATTACAGAGTTCATGATCATACTTGGAGCATCGAGATGCAAACATTGTTGTATAAACAAGATGACCAAGAACAAAGGAAATCAAACTTTGCTACATAACTCAGAAAGCTATGCATAAGGTGTGAAAGAAAAAATGAAACCAAGCAATCAGTTGCTCAGGTAATTGGTACCAAATTGTTCAACTATTCTAGCTCAAAATTAACAGACTCACACTCACAATCTAAGCTCTCAACACCCAAATTATCTCTCATAGAACTCAATCCTCACTCATAGAATTCAAATTCATAATTCAATGATCAAAATAGTGGCAATGATTGAATATCTATAATGAAATTGAATATATCTAGTGTTGTCATTCACAAATATGGATTTAACCCAATTGGATTCTTTAAATCTTGGCAATTTAATGGTGATTAGATAGTCTAGTGACTAAATCGGTGAATTAATGGCTAATGACGACTAATTGGATTTGTTATCAATGGTCAACATTCACTTTGGTGTTTGGATAAAGTTTTGGGATGCAGTGATGAAAATATTGTTTGGGTTGGCAATCATACAGATTCTCAAAGTTCATCTAAAATCGAGTTGTCGATTGAGTTTTAAACTATGAAGGATGAAAGTCAAAAATCAAGGTCATGCGCATTATTGGCAATATTTTTCACTTTGTCGTCACTTCCCTTTTTCAAATTGCATTTCGGCTAAAGTGGAAAGTCACCACTGATGAGTGCTTGTCAACATGGAATTTGACTTTGTCGATCATTGGCTTTTTTTACTTTCATTGTCACAATGTTTAGACAATTGGCCAATATTAATAAAGAATTTAAATTTTGAGCAATGCTTTGCATCAGTGCCCTTCTTCCACTTTTTTTTCGGTGACAAATTTCACTTTCACATTGACGTAAAAAATGACTTTCTGATGTCAATTAAAGTGATTATAACTTGTTGATAAGGGGAAAAAACTTGGTTTGAACACGGCCAAAGGACTTAGGAATTTTTTTTGGTTTCCTTGAGGCAAAGGGGCGAATTGAAATACTAATTGATATGTAAGAAATCCATCAAACCTAAAATACCTAACTTATTTTCAGGATGAACAAAATCTTAAAGAAAAGTGGTACCCAAAAATTGCAAAAAAAATTAGGGTGTGTTGTGGACTCAACAAATGGCAATTCACAATAGTCATCATTGAAAATGAAGAGTTGGAGCACGGGTGTCTACAACTATGACTGATGTTAAGCCCTAAATAGTGGCACATTACCCCTTAATTGGGCCATATTACATTAGTATTGTTATTTTATTTATTTCATCTTAGGTCCATTAGTTGTAATTGTACCTCCTAGTCTCTTATATATACCAAGGAGACCTTTTCATTTGGAATCATCTTGTAATGTGAATTCTTGTGATGTATAAGGAGGTTTCCCCCTTAAAGAGGCTTATTATCTGAATTTATCTCTTTTTAAAGGCATGGAGTACTTATTCTAAGGTTTTTATGCTATTCTGATATTTGGTTCTTAACATTTGGTATCAAAGCTAGAAAATCATCGGGACTGGCTTCTTCAAAACAAGTCTTCTTGGAATTTTCGCTACAAAAATTTTTTTGGAAGGTTTCAAGATCTGGAATTTATATGGTGTAGAGGAGACATATATAGATAACTTGTGTCCAAATTTCAAATCTTTTTTTGTTATATTTTTGGAGATACATTATGTTCAATTTAGGGTTTTTGACTAGTCCTGAAATTAGTATGAAACATGTCTTCTTGGAATTTTCGCTCCCAATTTTTTTCGGCTTAGTTTCAGGTTCCAAAATTGTTACAGTATGAAGCCAGAATATTGAAGTATCTTGTGTACAAATTTCATCCCTTGATTCCATGTACTCCGAAAGTTATTCTATGAGGAAATTAGGGTTTGTGGTTGGTCTGGATTTCAGTCTAAAACAAGTGTTCTTGGGACAACTATTATATTTGAAGCTACATACCTCCAAATTGAGTGATACATGTTCCATTGGTTAGGGCTGAGACCGACATTTTACTGGTGCCAATTTCAAGTTCTAAAATGAATACAGTGACACGCGACATATCATACAAGATCGCTCTCCTGAAAGGGAAAAAATCATAAACATCTTGGGAAAGTTAACATAAAATTCTCTTGGAGAATCCAATCTTGGTCTAACCTATGGGGTTGGAAAGAAGAAACATCAGGATACCACAAGAAAAAAATTTAGACTCAAAAAGGGCCAAAATTGCAAAACTATAGTAGAAGAAAGGTTGGCTAGCAGAACAATCTCAAAATCACGGTTTTAAAAGGTACTTTTTTTTGTTTTGTTTTTTTGTTTTTTTTGTTTTTTTTGGAAATTTGCATATATTTTGAGTAGAAGATCCAATTGGGGTGATTCAAAAACTGGGATAAAAGGAGTATCACATAAATTTGGGAGAATCTTATGTATTTTTAGGTACAGACATATTCCAACGTCTGTAAACGTAGGAGCTGTCGTTACTTATCAGCGCTACAACTCGTGGACAGTGTGGTTCTTCCACGTACCTAGAGTATATTGGAAGGCCCCTTTCAAACGATTGCACATTAAAAAACACTACTAAGGATTTGAGCTCCCACATACCTTGTGTATATCGGGAGCCCCCTAGAATCCTGAGACCATCCGAGTAAACCATATGGTCATCTTTTTGCTATAGTACACCAAGAAAAATGCTTGGGGAGATCACTCTCTAGTACCTGGGTAGTCGGATAGTACAGATAAGGGCATGGTCAAGCCTCCTTAGTCAATTCCATGAGATATTTGGTCAAGTACTATTGTTGGACCCCACATGTAGATCAGAGAGCTATAGCACCTAACACTCCCTTGTCTGTGAGGACCTCTGCTTAAGCCAATTAGGAATTCATACCTTGTAGTGATTGTTATACCTCAAAATTATTCACTTCGATAGTGTCGCAAGTGTCGTCATTACGAGTGTTGTAAGTCTCGCATCTTGTCTACAAGTGTCGCATCTTTAATTTAAGTGTTGCAAGTGTCAAAAACAATATCCTTCCATCTTTCCTATGTCGTTCCCATAACGACATCATGAAGACACTTAAGACACCTCAAAAGGTGGTTTGGAAGAAGGAAAATCACTTGGCAAGAAGTACAAGCCCTTTGCCATTGGAAAAACCACCAAAAAAATGATTTTTGGAGAGGATCACTCCCCTACCCACTATTAGGGAGTGTTGGCGCACCCTGAGCCTTTTTGGGGAGTGCTTGAGCACCCTATGCACCCTTATGGGGGAGCGCTACCCTCTTTTGAGAAAATTTTGGGTTTGTTGAGGCAAATTAGGGAAGAATCCCTCAAATCTTGAAGGTAGTTGGATTCGAATAGATGGTCAAGGCATGATCTTAGGGGAGATCCTCAACTGAAGGAGAGGAATCCTCAACTCATCCCAAATATCTCTCAAGTGGTTAGACTTCTCCAAGGTTATATAAGGAGGCCTTCTCATGGTGAAAGGCAGAATAGAGACTAGAGTTTGATGCCAAACTTATGATCCTATAAGTGGTATTGACAAAGAATGAAAATGGAGATTGGAGATGTGAAACTTATGATCTCATGAGTGAGATGTCATCAAAGTAATCAGTGGAGATTGATTGAGCAAAGGGTTTGGACAAGGAGAACTGGAAGAGGTTGTTGCACCTTCATTCAAAGGATTGTAAGTACTTTTACTAGTTCTCATTAATATAATCAATGCTTGGCATGTTTCTTTCAAACTTGTGCTTGTTCCATATGAGTTTTTCTGTAGTAGACGGATCTATGATTGAGCTAATATCAGTAGAGTAGGAAGTCCATTATATCTTTGTTTGTTTTGCAGGACCTATCAAGGAGCTCAAGATTAAAGCTTAGCCTGGACTTTGCAAGGACAAATGGCGTTCATAAGGTACATATATTTCTCCTTCTCTTTCTTTCATTAGCTTGATTAGGTCTAAAAGGAAGTCAGTTTCCATGTTAAGCACCTTCTATCTTGGCCTTAGGAGTTTAAAGACCAAGAGGGAATCCACTTGTCCGCAGGGGGATTCACCTACAATAAAAATTGGCGACTGCACTAGGGAGGAGCTTTGATTTTTGTTTCCTTTCCCAAATTTTGTTTTATCCCTTTTCCCACTCACTTGAACTTCTCCATGATGTGTCTCTGATCCTTAGATATTATTGTTGGCTTTTGGTTCATCTCACACACTAGATTTTTGCATTTTTCCTGATTATTTTTTATTTTCTGGGAAAAATTCTGAGTTTTTGCAGCAGAGTGCTTCCTTTCCCTTAGCACCAGGGCATTGGCACTCCCTTACAGTGTTCCACGGAGTGTTGGAATGCTCTGTGTCCCCTTATGGGGGAGCAGTACCCCATTTTTTGCAAACAATCTTCTAAAAAATTGGTTTTTTCTTAGTCTTTTTGTTGATTCATCTGCTCAGGGTTCATACTATCTTAGTGTGTCCTTGTTTGGCCCTCAAACCACCTTTTTTTCTAAGGATTCTTCATCTCTTGTTTGGATTTTTTGACATTTTTCCTTCCTTTTCAATAACTCTTTGATCTTCACGATTTGAAGGCAATTTGTCGTTTTCTTCTCGTTTATCTGGATGAGTGAAAACTTTGTAAGGAGTTTCAAAGGTCTTTTGTACTTTGATTTCTGATCTTTGAGTCATCTTGTCCAAACTCTTTCTCCTTCTTTTTGAGTTTTTGGCTTTTTGTTTCTTGTTTGATCACAACAAGGGTGTCTTTTGGTTTATGTGAAGCTTGCTTCCAGATTGCATACATCTCACAACTCTTGAAGTCCGATTAGCATAAGAAGATTTACATCTACTGGTTATTAGTCACATACAACCATTTTAGCATTGCAATGGATTCCTTATTGAGGACTATTGCATGAGGTCATTTCATCTTAGTGTTTGACAGTGAAAGGAAAATCCTTCTCCTTCCCTTAATTAGACATCCATTGAAAGAAAAGATTACTTATCATTTCTTATGCATGTTTTGGGAACTGAGTCATAATATCATCAGTCTTCACTCTCATACACCTCTGAGTAAACCACAGCCACTAAAATCAACACTTAACTAAAATTTATCATACTTTTTAGATCTTTGTTAGCAAACCTACCTTAGTTTAAGGTATAGGGCTTTGGAATAGGTTGAAAGGATAACTTTCCAAGGCTACCAAACAAACTTAGCATCTTGCGATAGGGAGAGCAAATCCAATTGTTTTATAGGCTTTTTAGGATCCCCCTCTCACACAGGGGTTACGCACGAGGTCGCATTCGGGTGAGTTATGGAGATTATCCCTCTATGGTTTAACTGTTTGTAGTGGTCGGATCGTATATTGGGGGTCACTTGAGGGTATACCCATGAATATGTGTGGGAGCCTCTCGAGTTGATTTCGGACTTGTTATCCTACCCATACGTTCTGACTGGATTGTTGACTGTACCCGCCCAGGGGTTGACTGGGAATTGGTGACCTTAGTAGCCATAATCTTTAGGGTCTCACAGAAGGTGACGATGAAGGGAAGTCTCACTGTACCTGGAACAGACGTTGGTCAAACTCACTCGGGCTCCTTGGAGGGTAAATCCACAATTATTGCATGGAAGCTTGCACCAAGGTGTAAGTTCGTTAAGAAGGTCACCAATGTAACTGACCCACCCGCTCTATCCCTGCCCCTTCCTATTTTGATCTCACGACGTTGGATTTCATCTCCAACTAGTGGTTTCATTGTGGGAAGATTTTGTTTGATTGTTTGCTTCTCAGATTCATAGCGTGTGTTGGTTGTGTTACTTAGTGGACCTTAGGTCGAGTCATTGTTAATGGCATCAAATCCTGAGAGTACCAATAGAGGAACCCCTTCTCTTAGGGAACCTTATATTTTTCCTTTGTTCAGAAACTTTGGTCCTCCATACATTGCCACACTGAGTCTTCCGGGACTCACCATCGGATTACCGGTTTGGTTGTTCCCCACTCTGGTGATCTCAAATCCTGCCAATGTTTCAACTGCACCTAATACTTTAGATGTCAGTACACCACCCACACATCAACCTCATGTTGATTTTTCACCTTCTTCGCCCATTAAGTCTCCTTCCCTTTCTCCTTCTTCGTCTAGTGAAAGTTATAAAGCAAGTAGTCAGGTTGATCAAAAGAAGAAGAAATGAAAAGAGAACAAGAAGAAGAGCCTGAAAAGGACCAAGGCCCCAACAACATCATATGTTGGATCCCAACAGCCAGCTACTGTTAATAGTACTGGGAGTGTTGATGAGGTCAACAAGATTAAAATGAAGAATCTGAAACCCAAATTCCCTTGCAGTCTTTGTAAGGGTGACCACTTTTTGAGGGATTTCCCTAGTATTCCCAAGGTCTTAGAAATGTGGTCCTCCACATCATCGGCCTCTGCCGTTCATGCCGGTGATACCCCATCAACTAGTGACATTAAGGTTGGTAAGAAGAAGACAACTGTCAAATTCCCTTGTATGTTATGCAAAGGTGATCATTATTCTCACCTTTTCCCTCGTATGGATGAGGCTTCTTCTCTTTTGGAAAAACTTCAACTTCCAAAGCTTTCTCCCAACCCATCGTTAGTTGATGGACTGATCAATCTGGTTCCATCCCCGGTCAATCCGGTTGATCAGGTGGTCAATCTAGTTTCCTCCTCGATTGAATCACAAACCCAAGTAGTTGATCCAGTTCTGTCATCGATCAGCCCTACTCTTCATCAAAAGAGTGTAACCCAAGTAGTCGATCCGTTTTCATCCTCGGTCGACCCCACTCTCCCGCTAGAGAGTGACACCAAAGTGGTCAATCTATTTCCACCCATCGATCCCATTCTCCCCTTGGAGAATGAAACCCAAGTGGTCGATCCAGTTCTGTCATCGGTTGATCCCACTCCTCCTTTGACGAGTGATAAAGTGACTGATCTAGTCCCTTCCTCGGTCAGTCCCACCCTTCATCCAAAGAGTGCCAAAGTGATTGATTCGATCCCATCATCGGTCAATCCCACTCTTCCTCTGAAGAGTGCCTGCGTGGTCAATTTGATCCCATCATCGGTCAATCCTACTCTCCCTCTAAAGAGTAAACCCGATAT
Organism: Picea engelmannii; assembly: GCA_009831015.1. Classification (NCBI taxonomy): domain Eukaryota; kingdom Viridiplantae; phylum Streptophyta; class Pinopsida; order Pinales; family Pinaceae; genus Picea; species Picea engelmannii. The sequence continues at coordinate 2,095,498 of ML782548.1, read as the reverse complement.
TGCCCACGTTTTTCTTATTGATGCAGAATCTACCATGTTGGGGGGCATTCCTCATTCTCCCGAGAAACCCCCTCCAAGAAATGGGGCCATCCTTTTTTATTAGGGTGCACTAACTGGACCTCGTCTTCCCTCTCACATTCCTTTCTAGATTACAGTACATGTTTGTGGTCGGGACGTTCCTCAAACACTGATAGATGAAGGTGAATCCATTAGTATTTTGTCCTCTATTGCTTGGCATGCTTTGGGTTGTCCTCAGCTTGCGCCGGTTACATAGAATCTGTTAGATTTTAACAGAATAACTAGTCAACCTTTAGGGACCCTTCCTCAGTTTTCCGTAACTTTGGGAGGGAAAACTGTCTTTATTGATGTCATGGTAGTCTGTGACTCCTTGGATTTCACTTTACTCCTTAGGCGGGATTATGTCTATTCCATGAAAGCTATTGTGTCCACTCTTTTTCATGTGATATCTTTCCCTCACAATGGAAGAATTATGACTATTAATCAACTTTCATTCATTGGTCCTAACTGGATTACCTCCCTGAATGGTTCTTTTATGACGACAGTGTCATCCCTGCCGCATGTCAATTATGTGGCATTGTCTCCCATGACTTCGACTCTTGATGATTTGGATCCGATAGTTGAGATGGTAATATCTTCGGTAGGGTTATTGGAGCCTGATCTCCTTACCCCTATCGCGACCCTCGACATATGTTCCTTCCAGAGTGATTTTATTCCATCCAGTGAAGATCTCTTGGAAGCCATGACTGATTTTTGTCCCTTGACATGGTGTCCTTCCAGAGTGTTATTCTCTTGGAAGCCATGATAAAGAAGAGTCCACGAGCATAGTTTCTCTTCTCTTTAGCAAGCTTGTTAAAAAATGAAACATAGGTCACGAGCATAGTTTTTCTTCTCTGTGGCAAGCTCGTTAAAAAAATGAAACAGAAGCTTTGAGCATAGTTTTCCTCTCTGTAGCAAGCTCGTTAAAAAATGAAATAGCAATCTGGGGATTGAACCTGGAGCCCTGAGCATAGTTCTTTTCCTGTGTCAAGCTCGTTAAAAAATGAAACAGTCACCTCTCATGTCCGGTCGAGTCTTTTGACATATCTCATAGATGTCGAGTCGAGTCTTTCGTTAGATCTCATATTTGAACCTTCATTTCATCCACCTGTAACCTTTTTCTCCATCTAGTACAGAAATTGGTGACAACCTCAAAGTCGATGAATGAATTGAAGCTTGGAGGGCATTTCTCCAGCCTTTGATTATCATTCTGGAGTTAAGCCACTAGCTTTAAATATGGGGGCATATCAAGCTTAGTCTTTGTTCTTTCTCGTGCTCATAAATACATGAGAATGCAACCGTGTAAAATTTTATCTCTTTTTCGGACCTACATGGATAAACGAAAAAGGAACCCCCTGGAGTCGTCTTTGAGCTCTTTTCAAACTCTCTAAACATGAAAAGCTTGCCAAGTGATCTTGCTTCCTTTCCCACTCGTTAAAAGGTTTGAAAGGGCGTCTTTCGAGTGATAATTTATCTCTTTTTTGGCCTCATAAGACTAATATTATGAAAAAGGACAACATTGGAGTCGTCTTTAAGTTGTTTTCAAACTCTCTAAATATGAAAAAAAATCGATTTTACCTTCTCTGGACTCGTTAAACAATCGTACATTGAAGGGCCCATATGGGACCGAACCCTTACTTCTTCCAGTTCGCTAAACAAAAGAAGAGGGACTTACCAAAACTGAGTCATATCGAGCATGTGTTACCCTCCTCGATATCGTTAAATTAAAAAGAGGTACTCGTCTATCTGGATGGGGGAAAATTTGAAAGAAGCAAGCCAAGCAGTTTTTTAGAACACTACCAGTAACTCTTACAATCGCCCTTGAACATGACACTTTGTCTTTGCACACATTTTAATCCATTGAACCTCTGCACTGAGCCAATCCTTTGAGTTTATTTTACTCCTTTGGGTCACCTGACGAAAGTCACAGCATCCACTGCATCATCAAGTGTTGGTCCATGTCATGTTTCCACTGTCGTGCCTTAGTGTTCAAGGGAAGTATCTACCTCAAGAGCCAACCATCACAAATATCTTGTTTCAATACCCATGTCAGTCCATGTTCATTTGATCTACCAATTACATCTATGTTTCTGTTTCATTTCGTTGATGGGGGATACATCAAAGCCCTCCTTCAACGAGTCTATTCCTGTCGACTTCAGTACATTATCTAGGAACTAGACTTAGAAACCAGTTAGTACCTTGGGACCTGCATGCCTCAATGGCAGGCCTCCTCGTGTCTGACAATGGGTTTACATCATTGACCTCTGATCGGATGATTCCATGGATGTTCGACTTCAATGCATTCATTCACATTTGTTGCAATGTACTAGAGTACCTTGGGAATCATTGACATCAATGGTGATCTCCCTTGCGCTTGTTAACGGTTTACATCATTGACCGGTAATCAAGTGGTTTCTGCCATGTTCGACATCAAGACATATATTCACATGGTTAGATTCGTACTACATCGGGATCGATAAGAAGACCCTGGGTTGAGTCATCACTCTTATGTATACTTTTCCCAGGTTGCGAAGGAGTTCTTTTGAACTATGACACATGTATTGTTACATAGATCCACTTTGTATTGGTCGTGGCTATGTCTTCTCGTATCGTAGATCCACTGTGTATTCTTTGTGGCTACGATTAGTTCAGGTCATGGGAGTATAGATCCACATTGTATCGTCGGTGGCTATACCATTTTGTCAATATAATTATGGATCTGCAGTGTATTTTATGGAGGCCATACCTAAAAAGTCTTTATCACTCAAGACTAGGTATGCATGCCTTGGGTTTTGAAACATGTCATAATATTTGTTTGATGGTTGTGTGCAACTTTTTCCGGTTTCTCTGCGTCCATACCCTTGCTCGAAAAAGTCTACAAATTACTTCAGTCATCATCGTCTTCTAACTTCATACTTTGGGGGGCAATCTGTTACCCCTCAAAATTACTCACTTCGATAGTGTCGCAAGTGTCGTCATTACGAGTGTTGTAAGTGTCACATCTTGTCCGCAAGTGTTGCATCTTGACTTTAAGTTTTGCAAGTGTCAAAAATAGTATGTTGCCATATTTCCTATGTCGTGCCCATAACGACATCATGAAGACACTTAAGACACCTCAAAGGGTGGATTGGAAGAAGGAAAATCACTTGGAAAGAAGTACAAGACCTTTGTCATCGGAAAAACCACAAAAAAATTGATTTTTGGAGAGGATCACTCCCCTAGCCACTGTTAGGGAGTGTTGGTGCACCTTGAGCCTCTTTGGGGAGTGCTTGAGTGCCCTGTGCACCCTTATGGGGGAGTGCTACCCTCTTTTGAGAAAATTATGGGTTTGTTGAGGAAAATTAGGGAAGAAACCCTCAAATCCTGAAGGTAGTTGGATTCGAATAGATGGTCAAGGCATGATCTTAGGGGATATCCTCAAATGAAAGAGAGGAATCCTCAACTCATCCCAAATATCTCTCAAGTGGTTGGACTCCTCCAAGGTTATATAAGGAGGCCTTCTCATGGTGAAAGGCAGAATAGAGACTAGAGTTTGATGCCAAACTTATGATCCTATAAGTGGTATTAACAGAGAATGACAATGGAGATTGGAGATGTGAAACTTATGATCTCATGAGTGAGATTTCATCAAATCAATCAATGGAGATTGATTGAGAAAAGGGGTTGGACAAGGAGAACTAGAAGAGGTTGTTTCACCTTCATTCAAAGGATTGTAAGTACTTTTACTAGTTCTCATTAATATAATCAATGCTTGGCCTGTTTCTTTCAAACTTGTACTTGTTCCATATGAGTTTGTCTGCAGTAGATGGATCTATGATTGAGCTAATCTTAGTAGAGTAGGAAGTCCATTGTATCTTTGTTTGTTTTGCAGGACCTATCAAGGAGCTCAAGATTGAAGCTCGGCCTGGACTTTGCAAGGACAAACATCATTCATAAGGTACATATCTTTCTCCATATCTTTCTTTCATTAGCTTGATTAGGTCTAAAAGGAAGTCAGTCTCCATGTTAAGCACCTTCTATCTTGGCCTTAGGAGTTTAGATACCAAGAGGTAATCCACTTGTCCGCAGTGGGATTCACCTTCAACAGTGATACTTGTCCAACATGCCACCAAAAATGGGAACTTCTACACCAAATAATCCCTCGAACAATCCTACTTGGACTCTTGATGAAGGTGAAGAAATGTGCAAGGACATAGATGATTTACAAAAGAAGGCAGTAACAAAATATGAACTACAAAGGATGATGAATTCAATTGAAGCTAAGTTGGAAGTGATGATGGATAGTAAGATGGATGGCTTAAAATGGGAGATCATGGAAGTGTTGAAAAAGTTTCTAATAGAAATGCCACCTGAAAGTGACAATGTATCCCATGAAATTCATGATGAGGACACAAGGAAGATGAATCAAGACTGGAGAAACTCTAGCTTTGGGTTGAAGACCAACCACTTTCCTAAGATCGGTATGAAGAAGTTTAATGGTAAGGATCCAATCACATGGATACTCCAGATGGAGCAGTTCTTTCATCTACATGATGTGCCATGCACAAAAAAGGTACAAATTGTGTCCTTATATTTAGAACCTAATCAATTTGTGTGGTATCAATGGATTTGTTCTCGCAAATCACTTGTCACTTGGACAATTTTCACCAAAGAAATGATAGCACACTATGAGGATACAAGGAGAAATACCTTTTTTAGCCAATTGATAAATATCAAGCAAAAGGGTTCAGTTGCGGAGCACATTGATAAATTCCAAAGATTGAATATAAAGGTAACAGATATTCATGATGATCCCCTAAACGATGTCTTCATGGGAACTTTAAAGGATAACATTCAACATGAGGTTTGCCTTTGGGAACCCAAATCATTGGAGAATGCATTCAAGGTGGAGAAAAATGTTGAAAGTAAAAATATGACTATGGATACTAGAAGGACCACCCCTAACATCTATCGAAAGAATAATGTTCCTTCTTCTAAACCACCTCAACAATTGGACGAAAGAAAAGAAAAAGGTTTATGCTTTAATTGTGACAGCAAGTACTGTAAGGGACATAAGTGTGGTGAGAAAAAATTATTCTACATAGATTCTGAAGAGGAAGAAGAACAAGAACAAGAACAAGAACCGTCTCAAGATGAAGATGTAGAAGAGATTTCTTCTGAAGAGATGACTTCCACCATATCATGTCATGCATTGGTTGGAATCAACACTCCTCAAACCCTCAATATGTTAGGGACCTAACCTCCCTAACCCCTCACGTAGGTAGAATAATATATTTCCATGTAATAAATGCCAATATTAATAAGGCCTAGCAATAAGGAAGAATAAATCAAATGTAAGAATACCTAATAGAAGCTTCCGCTTCTAGAAGGATATTCCTCTAGATTGTTCTTTTGGATAGACAGATTTAGTATAAATAGGAGTAGAAGGTATGAAAAAAAAATTCTTAGATATTATTGTAATAGAGCTATGCTCTACTGGAGGTTTCCTTCTCGAAGAGGCAAGTGAACATTTCTATCATTAATCACGGTGCTCTTTCTGGTTTTATTATCGTATTGTTTTGGTATTGTTTTGGTTATATCATTGTTGTTCTGCCATTTCTAGCTAAAATATTTATGTTCTCCGTACTATTTTATATATGGAATACCACAAGTGGTATCAGAGCACTTTCCTTGGTATTAGAGCACTTTTCTTGGCAAAAAATTGTGGGTTAATTTTTTTCAAGGTAGAGATGTATTCCAGTGTCTTAAAGCTAAAGAGATATTTCGTTACATGCATAAACCCGTGGTCAGGGAGTCATACATGAAGTAAATACAAGTGGTACTTAAGAGCACATCTTTTGGCCACCCTTGTAACCCATGTTCGTACCCCTTCGAGTGGTAGTGTATCAGACAACACCTATATAAGGATTGGCCTAGATATTTTGAAGCCCTCCATAGATAAACCTATCGGTTGTCTAACTTCTATAGTGCCACTGAGAAAAACACTCGAGAAGATACTCCCTAGTACTTGGTAGTCGGGTAGTATAGATAAGGGCACGGTCTAGCCTCCTTAGTTGGTACCCTCAGAGATTGGGCTGAGTACTATTTTTGGAACCCGCACGTATATCAGAGAGTTATAGCACAGGGAAAACCCTTGTTTGTAGATACCCTGCATGCCCTAACACTTGGGGCAAAAACAAAAGCAGAACAGACAAGATCTATTGCTGTGCAACTATGCCTCCTACATTCGGGTTGCAAAATTACTACACATTTCTTCTTGTTAAGAATTTGGGCATTTCAGCACTGCAGTATTCTTCAGATCGGAGTATAACTCCGCAAGAGTAAGAATGTTAAGCCCTAATATTGGCTCATTACCCCTTAATTGGGGCATATTATATTAGTAATGTTACTTTATTTATGTTGTCTTTAGGCCATTAGTTGTAATTATACCTCCTAGTCTCCTATATATACCAAGGAGACATTTTCATTTTGAATCATCTTGTACTTGAACATTTAAGAGGGGTAAAAGGAGGTTTCCCCCTCGAAGAGGCTTATTATCTAAAATTGTCTCTTTTTCAAGGCGTTGAGTACTTTTTCTGAGGATTTTCTATGCTATATTGATATTTGGTTCTTAACATATGGTATCAGAGCTCAAGGTCTTGGGGTTTCGCTGCTACATCTGAGACACCTTGGAATTTTTACTATAACTCTTTTTCTACAATGTTTCAGAAGGAACGACTTGGAGAATGTTTATTAGATGGATCAAGGTACGTTGGGTTCAAAATTTAGCTCCTGAGACCTTATAATTTAGGCGATACAACCTGTACAAGATAGGGTTCTAGAATCATCCTGAACTGAGCCATTGCGGAATTTTCTCTATAAAAACTTTTCTGTAACGTTTCAGACCCTGAAATCTAGAGGATATTTACAGAAATTAGTAAGGTATATGTGGTAAACATTTCATCTTCTGGGTCATTTTAAATTTGTAGATACACCCTGTGTAAGATAGGGTATCTGACTAGTCCTATTGACTAGCCTCAAGAAGGTGTTCCAGGTAAAACAATCATAACTTCTTCCTAGAGTATCCAAATTGCATGGGACTGGTTTCATTGGATTGTGGACAGTCTGTAGTATTTCTTGTACGAGTTTTAGAATATTATATCAATTATTTTGTGTGGGGCACACTATACAAGTGAGATCTCCTGGAAAGGCCAAAAATCGGCAAGTTGTGGGGAAGTTACCATAAATTCCACTTGGCACATCCAATTTTGATCAGATCTGTGGCATTGCAGAGAAGAAATATCAGAGAAATACATGAAAGAAAGTTTCATACCCAAAAGGGCCGAAACTTGGGAGATACAACAGAAGAAATATTGTCTAGCAGAACCACCTCAAAATCAAGGTTCAAAAGTTATACTTGGCCAACATGCCACCCAAAAAGAGAACTTCTACACCAAATAAGCCTCCAGAAAATCCTACTTGGACTCTTGATGAAGGTGAAGAAATGTGTAGGGACATAAATGAACTACAGAATAAGATAGATTCAATGGAAGCTAAGTTGGATACTAAGATAGATGGTTTAAAAGGGGAGATCATGGAAGTATTGAAAAATTTTGTAATAGAGAAGACACCTGAAAGTGAAAATGCATCCCATGAAATTCATGATGAGGACACGAGGAAGGTGAATCAAGAATGGAGAAACTCCAACTTTGGTTTGAAGACCAACCACGTTCCTAAGATTGATATGAGGAAGTTTGATCGCAAGGACCCAATCACATGGATACTTCAGATGGAGCAATTATTTTATCTCCATAATGTGCCACATACACAAAAGGTACGAATTGCTTCTTTATATTTAGAACCTAATCAATTTTTATGGTATCGATGGCTTTGTTCTCGCAAATCACTCGTCACTTGGACAATTTTCATGGAAGAAATGATAGCACAC
>ML782548.1:2049426-2065151 GCA_009831015.1 Picea engelmannii | reverse complement strand
GAGCAGTTTATTAATGCAAAGAAAAAGATTACAGAGAGATTTTACAAGAGATTTTCTCACAATCGATCATCGGAAAATGACCCTCCATGCTCTTTAAATAGAGATCATGGACCAATCGGGTGTTAAGCCATGGATCAATGGTCATTAATATCGAGGAGAGTATGAACCGTTGGATCACTCTATGTCGGGAACATATCGTGACCATCGGATTGCCTAACTACAAATGCATACTAATGCATACTAAAGAAACACACTTTTACCTAACGACATATTAGACCAAGTAGATCTTAACTAACTCCTAAGTGTCTAAATATCCTAACAGAGTTGTCACAGAAGAACAGGCCATAAGTCATGCTCAATATCTTGACCTCGTTTACTCACAAACGGGTACTCTTTACGACTTACTCCCTGATGCACCTCATCCTTCCACTTCCACCACCTCAACTACCCCAGCTGCTTCTCATGCAGTCGAAAATGTGATTGGCACTTTCCATGCCCAACCACATTCTGCCTCAAGCACCAACCCCAAACCGGCTTCTTCTAATGTTCAAAATGCTCTGTCTCCTACCCCTTCCACCGGCAAGACTTATGAGGTAAATGTTGTTCAATATACCCCAGTAAAAACAAATCCAAAAAGGGAAAGGGTAAGAATAAGGAGGACAAAAATACTCCTCAAGCAGCAAGAACCAAAACTCCACCTGTTGATGATAGGGATAAGCGCAAACCTTGATACCCTTGTCTTATATGTGGTGACGATCACTACACGAAGGATTGTCCACGACACGTTAAGGTCACTAAGTTCCTTCAAGGGGCCCCGAAACCACCCACTCCGGTCGTTTTGTCCCAACCCTTCCCCTCTCAACAACAAGCCCAATTGGTCATTAATGACCAACCTTCCCCCTCTACTACGTCCTATGTATTGATGTGTACTGGCGATTCAAAGAAGAATGACATTGCGCTCACCACTCGATCCAAAGATTATTCTCCCTCTAAAGAGAAGGTTGATGATCTACCTTTGTCATTGATACAACCCTCTCCTGCGAATCCACCTACCAACGGTCCTCTTCATCTCGAACAACCAAGCCTTGACACAGTTCTTCAACCCCCTCCAAAGGGCGTCATTCGAAAATCGACTTTCAATCCTCATGCTCGTGCTGCCTAGAACTACAGCATTGTTGAAGATCTGGCCCAAGCACCTTCCGCGATGTCAGCCCTCGAAGTCCTTCAAAGTTGTCCTACACAACGGAAGGCACTGTTGAAAGCTATCAGTGGAATCGACCTGACAAACACGAATTTAATAATTTTTGACTTGGAAGATCACATTCCAAGGTTACCCCCTCAACTTGCGTAACAAATCCAAGTGATTGGCTCCAACAAAAACATGTGTAGAACCGTTATCGACGAGGGTGCCTCGACGTGTGTCATGTATGTTACCTGCTGGAAAGCCATCGGCTCTCCCTCTTTGACTGAATCCCATAACACGCTCAAATCCTTCAATGGGTCCAATTTTAAGCCTTACGGTGTCCTTCCTTTGTTGCCAATCATGCTAGAAGGCAAAACGGTCCAAGTCGAAGTGGAACTCTTTGACGCTCCTCTCGATTACAATCTTCTACTTGGTCGTAGTTGGATCGATTCCATGTGCGCAGTTGTGTCGACTCTCTTTCATGTGGTATGTTTCCTGCATCAAGGAAAGGTAATCACCGTCGACCAATTAGCATTTTTTAACTCATATACGCATACTGGAAACATACTATTCATCGCTAAAACCCCACTGGGTTACGAGAATGTCGATGTAGGTCTTCTCAAAGACTCCTCGTTGATGGGTACTTTCCCCATTCCACCGCCCGATGTTCCACACTCGTCTGTCGCTTCAATTAACATGATCTCCACCTCAATTCACGAAACCCCTGCGTCTCACGACCCATGGTTGGTACCTGACCCTGGCTATCATCTTCGTTACGGTGACGAAATGCCTTTGAGTCTGGTCGAATCTACCTATCAGGTAATTCAATCGGTGACCCCCTCTACCCCCTCTCTTGGTGAATTATCTCCAGATCCTTTTCGCGTCATCTTTCCCACGGATGAGACGATTATGTTTGTCATGGAAGACACCCCTTGGAACGATGGACATCACCATTCCATTCTCTTCCTGGAACAACACACCATCGAGAGATACCAACGGATCTCGACCCCGTTGACCGTTGTAGTCATTTCAACCGTTCCCGAGTCCACACACGATGTGTTTTCTGAAGGGAACTTAAGCAATATCTCACCCACTATTCCCCTCGACATATCCATCAAACCTGGAATTGTCGAAAATGTGCATATCGGAGCTTCGTGTTCCCCTAATGAAATCGTCACCTACAAGTCACTTTTCAAAGGATTTCGTGACGTCTTCACCTGGAGCTACGAAGAAATTTCGGGTATCGACCCTGACATTGTGATACATGAGATCAAGACATACCCAGATGCTAAACCCGTCCAACAATGCCTTCGTCCAGTTCACCCACGTAAAGCGGCCGCTATTAAACTTGAAGTCGAAAAACTTCTCAAAGCCGACTTTATTTACCCGGTGGCCCTCACTGACTGGGTTTCCAATCTTTTCCCGGTCCACAAGAAACAAGGCACAATGCATGCATGCGTTGATTATAGGGATATTAACAAAGCTTGTCCCAAAGACAACTTTCCTACCCCCTTCATTGATTAGATTGTCGATGATTGCGCCGGATGCGAAATCTTCTCTTTGATGGATGGTTTCTCCAGATATAATCAAATCAATATTGTTCCCGAGGACCAACACAAGACTGCTTTTATTTGTCCTTGGGGCACTTTCGCCTATCGGACACTCCCTTTCGGTCTCAAGAACGTTGGCGCAACTTTTCAACGTGCTATGTCTTATGCCTTCCATGATATCAAGCACATCGTGCAACCATATCTTGACGACTTACCCACTCATTCCATGCACCGATTCGATCATCCAATCCACCTCTGAGCCATTTTCCTCCGCTGTCGGTTTTACCATATACGCTTGAATCCTCACAAGTGCATTTTCTGCGTGGAATCTGCCCAACTTCTAGGCTTTATTGTTTCGCGTCAATGGATCAGGGTAGATCCTTTAAAGGTCGAGGCGATCCTTAATCTCCCTCCTCCTTCTACACTTCGCCAGTTACAAAGTTTGCAAGGGAAGGCAAACTTTCTTCGTCATTTCATCCCGAACTACGCCGAGATAACTCATGGATTTACGCGACTCCTCAAAAACAGGTCTGAGTTCGTATGGGATACCATCACAAACAAAGCCTTCGAAGCCTTGAAATTGTCCCTGACATGTGCTCCGCTTCTCTTTCCCCCCGATTACAGTCGCGATTATTTCCTCTACCTCGCAGCCTCGGATTACACCATTGTTATGGTTCTCATCCAAGAGGATGATTCTCATGAAGAACATGTTATCTATTACTTGAGTCGAAGTCTAACTCCTACCGAAACCAAGTATTTACATGTCGAAAAACTGGCCTTGGCAGCCGTCCAAGCAGTTCAACGCTTCTGGCACTATATCCTCTCTCGCAAGACTACAGTGATTTCTAACTGCAACCCTATGCAACACATTCTCACACGTCAATTTCTAGGGGGAAAATACTCCAAATGGATCGTGATACTCCAGGAGTTTGACTTGGAATTCGAACGAGCCAAGTCCAAGAAGTCCTTAGTCTTTTCCAAGTTGATATGCGACATTCCCTACTCTGAAATGGAAAATGTAGCAGTCGATTCATTACCTGATGAATCCCTTTTCCTAATTAGTTCCGATGATCTTTGGTATGGATATATCATCATATATCTCCAAACCCATACTTTCCAGCCCAATTTGTCCAGTACTGACCGGCGTCGAATACGCTACCAAGCCCATCAATAAATTATCCTCAGGGGCACTCTTTATTGTTGGGGGATTGACTCAGTTTTTCGACGCTGCCTCACGTTCGACGAAGCCAAGAAATCCTTAAATGACTGCCATTCTGGAGCTTGTGGTGGTCATATGTCCGGGTATGCTACTGCCCAGAAGATCTTACGCGCAGGGTATTTTTGGCCTTCTTTATTTAACGATTGCATAATCATCATCCAAAAATGCCACGCTTGCCAGACCTATAATCATAAGATACGGTCACATCCCTCTCCTCTTCACCCTGTGGTATACGTTGGTCCCTTTGCGAAATGGGGCATTGATTTCATGACATGTCACCCCCACTTGGTCGGGGGGCATGGATACATTATTGTAGCCGTAGATTATTTTACAAAATGGGCCGAGGCGATGCCGACATTTGACAATACTGGAAAGACCGTAGCATTATTCATTTTTAATCACATCATAGCTCATTTTGGTGTTCCTCAGGATATCGTCACTGATCACGGTAGCCACTTTAGAAACTTCATGATGTCCGAACTCACTGAAAAGTTGGGTCTTCACCATGAAAACTCAACGCCCTATTACACACAAGCCAACGGCCAAGTCGAAGTGATTAACAAAGTTCTCATAACTATGCTCAGACGAATGATAGGGATTCACAAAACAAGTTGGCACACAATGTTTTTTTCAGCATTGTGCGCTTACAGGACATCCGTTAAGTCCGCTACTGGGTTTACACATTTCCAGTTAGTCTATGGTTTGGAATCCATTCTCCCGATCAAATGCGAGATACCCTCTTTAAAACTAGTTGTTGAACTCCTACCAAACACTTCTACTAAGGAAGAACGTTTATTGTATCTTATGAGATTAGACGAAACTCGACACAATGCTACCCTAGTCATAAAATCCCACAAGAAACGTGTAAAGGCCCAATACGACAAACATGTCAAGCCTCGCGTTTTCTTCGAAGGAGATCTGGTTCTCCTCTACGAACAAGATCGAGATATGCTAGGAGCTGGAAAATTTGAAGCCATGTGGCGAGGTCCTTATATCATTAGATGAGTTTTGGAGAAAGGAGCTTACGAGTTAGTATATTACGATGGTATCACTTTGAATGAACCCAGAAATGGGTTGTACTTGAAGAAGTACTATGCATAAGATCACCTGTGCACGAGTACTTGTATTTTATTGTATCATACTTCTTGTGTGTTACTGTAGTTTTCTTTTGTCGTTATCTGGTCTCTGCCCTTATGTGACGTTGTGTTTGATTTCCAGATGTCAGAGTCTTCACTACCCTACTTTGGCTTCGTTGATGGCGCTAGTTGTAGTACTCAGGACCTTGCTTCTGTTGCATGGGTAATTTACGCCCCTACAAACGAACTTGTCACTTTACGAGGTGTGTGCCTCGGTCGTGCAACCAACAATATTGCAGAGTATAGCACCGTTATCGAATTGTTGATTGATGCTATCTCGCTCGGTATCCATCACTTGGTTGTGCGACTTGATTCGCAGCTCGTAGTACTACAGTTAAGTAATGTCTATGTTATTCGAAGTCCTACTTTGTTACGGGTGTATTTGTGAATTCGCCTCTTGGAACGTTATTTTGATTATATTGAGTATTAGCATATTCCTAGATGTCTAAATACATTAACTGATGCATTAGCTAACTATGTATTAGACAGACATTTGGGTCATTTATAAATCAATCACATCAACTTTCACACAACACAAGATAAACCGGTAGAAGCCGTATGTATATATAACGATCAAAAAGTTTTTTACAAAAAGTTATGTCCGAGGACCAAAATTTCAAAATCTAAAGCTCATAGCTTCTACAAAGTGATGTCATGGATGACGTTCACAGTAACACATGACTTCCCGGGCAACCCTACGAAGCAGTCGGCCAATGGACTCTGACACTCCCACCGTATGACGCTGATAACGTCGTGGAACCTCTCCAAGAGGCATGTCTGGAATGTCTGTTGTCAAACCCTCTAAATTTTGTTCCACTGCTTCATAATATTCAGCATCCCATCGTGGCACTAGAGCCACCTCTCCTCGTCGCTGAATAGGAGAAGTACCAGGTGGTCGATAAGGCCCCACGTCTATGTCATTAAAAAAGAAGTTTTGTAATTCGACCTTGGACGAACATAAAAACATTTGCATATGATAAAATTCACAAAAACATTGAAAAAGTAAAAAATGTGTACTTCTTACCAAGATCCCCCCACTAAGCGCCCTCGGGCAGGACCAAGTCCGGATCTCCTCGGAAGTCCAACCCAGCATAGGAATAATCATCGACCATCAACATCTTTGGTCGCAACCAGTCGAAGAAGGCATCATTGTATTTGATGATTGGTCCAGCTATGTTTCGGGCCATGAGGTTACACCACCTCAACATTCTTGGATCCTCTGGAGTCCGTAAACCCCACTCAACCTGCAACCTCAGCAAGGGAACCCTCTCAAGAAAGAAGGACACCAACAATGACCCGTACCTGAATTTCTTCAGGTTGCCTCTCCTGCATTTGGTCAACTGCCTCTTCACACTACGAAGGACTACGTCTACCCAGTTAAAGACCCGAGGCTCAGTACATTCTATGGCATACTGAAAGTAGCTCTGGAGAGTTATGAGTGGAGCAGCACTCCCATCCATACGAGTAATGGTGAACAAAATAGTGTGAAGGGTCAAATCCTGCACCCCCAAATGGCCACCTTTCCTTTGCTCCTTTCCGCCTCTGGAACACAGTGCAAACAGCAGTATTCACTCATAGGCAGCCCACCACCTCTGCTACCAATCAAGCTCGTGTGGTACCCACGCCGTGACAGTCCTGTCAATAAGTAAACATCCTCGATATCCAAGGACAATATGTGGACCCCTATGTGGAAAATTTGTTGGTCCACGTCCCACATATGCACAAGGTACTCCAATAGCCTGACTTGGGCCCTCATACCCGGGATACGAAAGAATTTCAGGAGACCACAGTCTCGCAAAGAGGCAACGGTGCCCGGGTTATTCCCAGCAATAGCATCATCTTCTTCATGCTCTCTTTCACGCCATTCCAGAACCATGGTGATAGCCAAATGCCTACATAAGAAACACAATAAGAAGGTCAACAACTTTATTCAAGACTTGGTATCTTTTTCATTGAGAAAACTTCAAAGAATTTTTTCACTTTGCGGTTCTCGCAGGTGCCCTTTAGGCACAGTACGAGGTTCTCGCAGGTGCCTTTGGGGCCACCTGCAAGAATGATGCATTCTCGTAGGTCCCGTGTGGCTGGCCTGCGAGAATGGCTGAGCGCAAATTTAACCCCTAAAAAAAACTCAAAAACATGAATTTTACCAATGAAAATGAAAAATTGAACCATGAAAAGATAGAGGACAAGGAGCTTACCTCACTGCCAGAGATGGTTCATCGAATGGATGCTCGTACCTCCCGCAATCGAGCACCGAAATTCAAGGGCAAAAGAGGGGTTTTGGGCTAAAATATTGGCAAAGTTACAATGACTATGGTAAAAAGAACTTTTACACACTTATATTTACTTTTACCATTTTTTATTGGTTTTTATAATTGTTTTATTTATTAAACCTAATGCCTAATACCCTTATGAGTGTGACTTTTGCAGACGTAACGACATCAACGTTCATACACAAGGATATGGATATTTTTTCTCTTTTTCATCTCATGTTTGAATTGTTTTTTATGGTTTTTGCGCAAAACCTCAAGCTTGGTCTTTGTCCGTTCTCACGCTTGAAAATACATGAGAACGTGATCGAGCACACTTTTATCACTTTTTCGGGCTCAACAAGGTTATACGAAAAAGGAACCCCACTGGAGTCCTCTTTAAGCTCTTTTCAGACTCTCTAAACATGAATAGATTGTCGAGTGACCTTGCTCTTTTCACGCTCGTTAAAGTATTTGAAGAAAGCGTCTGTTGGGAGATAATTTATCTCTTTTTAGGTCTCATCAAACTATTTTACGAAAAAGGAATTGAGAGAGTTATCTTTTAAGTGTTTTTCCAGAATCTATAATCATGAAAAACCTTCGAGTTTTCTATCTTTGGACTCGTTAAACAAACATCAACAGAACCGTAATGGGACCGAACCACTCCTTCCTAGGATTCGTTAAACATGCTTCGAAGGATGAGCTTACATCAACAAGCATATGTTATTCTCCTCAAGCTTGCGTAAAAATAAAGAGGTACTCGCCAGAAATTGTGGGGGAAAATTTGGGAAAGGGATGTGTTTTCGTATTCATATTATTGGTAGTAAGTGTCGCTCTTGAACATGACACCCCTCTATTCATTATCTGAAGCTGGTTTGGGAAATCCATTCATCTCTCATTCGATTTGCTACAAGCTACAAGGTCATATCCGAGGTAGTCTCTGAGTCAATGTTGCCAAATCATTGGTCGTGTCATTCATATGTTCAAGAGAAGTTCATCTGAAACCTATATCGAGTCCACCATCTGCAATTGTCCATTCTCTTCGTGTCAGCCTTCCCTGTGTCCAGTTCAACTTACATCACACTCTGTTCCACCTTCAAAATCTGTTAATCATTTCGTGTCATTGATGGGGGATACATCAAGGCCCTCCTGTGACGAGTTTTGTTCTGTCGACTCCAGCTCATTATCCGGAAACAAGACTTAGAAATTCTTTGGTACCTTCGAACTTGCATGCCTCAATGGTAGGTTTCCTCGCTTTCAACAGTGGGTTTTCATCATTGACCCTCGATCGGGAGATTCCGTCGAGTGTTCGACCTCAACTCATGTATTCACATTCGGTGGATTGTACAAGTGTACCTTGGTAGTCATTGACATTAATGGTGATTTCCCTCGCACTTGTTAACGGTTTCATCAATGACCAGTAATCAAGTGGTTTCTACCATGTTCGAGGTCAGCGCATGTAATCACATGGTTAGATTCATACTTTCAGGTGACGGGATTGAAGACCCTGGATCTCATCTCTTTGGTCCAGGTTGTGATGGACTATGTATAATTTGCTGACACATAGATCCACTTTGTATGTCTCGTGGCTATGTCATCTCAATTTGAATTTTCTTGCATGGATCCACAGTGTATTCTTGGTGGTTGTGTGATATTTTGACAAGATGGATCCATGGTGTATGATTGGTGGCTATGACCTATGTTTATTATGTCATCATTCTGTGATCTGAGTATGGGAATGCCTACCTCATAACTAGTATGATATTCTGCAGATGCTTGGTTGTTCGCAGGATTATGATTAGGTGTGCTCCTAGTTTCCAACACACACACGCAGTTTACAAAGTATTTCGGTTGTCACTGATTTTGGCCTCATACTTTGGGGGGCATTATGTTACGCATGATTTTGGTCATCTTGATGGTGTATTGACGATGGTGTACTCAGGCTCCTAACAAGAACTTTCTCCTGAGAAAAGTGGCATTCATTTCCTTCCAGAAAACATATTTTTAAAGAGAGTTCGCAGGCTACTTATAGCCTAGGGTGCAAGAATGACCCATTCTCGCAGGCCACCTTCAGCTAGGATGCGAACTTCTCACACTGTGCTCTATACCTAGGGTGCGAACTTGTTCTCAATCTTGGAAAAAGGAAGAAGTCTCGAGGGTTTTAGAAGGGAATCTTCTAGAAACTAGGTTGGCATTTGAATGGTTATCATTTTACTGGTTTCCCTAATTTGGTGGGATCATTCTCATCCATGTAACCATCTCATCCTCTCTTATATATTGATAGGATTCTCATGGAAAAGGTTAAGCAAGATTAATTGAAGAATTGGTGAAGGAATTGTGTGAAGAACCTAGCTTGAACAGAATCTTGGAGACTCTACTAGGTCTATCAAGAGCAATTGGATCTTCTTCATGCAAAGACTGAGCAAGTGTGTGTTGGAACCAAGAGTCACCGAAAGGAAGCTTGCGACATCAAGGCGATTAGGTTGTATCTTCTACTTTCGATTAATATGATACAGCGACATGTCCCTTTCCCATAAAGTCATTCTTACTTTGTTGTGTAATTCCTTGATCATATGCATAAGTTGATGATTGAATACATTTTTCTATCTTCACTTTGGTTGGTTTGTGTTGTCTTGGTCTTGACCTCACGAGAGCGTCGGAGCGAAGCGGGAGCAACAGAGAACCTAGGAAGCGATACAAAGGTATGTTACGTGTTCCTCCTTACTAGCTAATTCAATGGTCATAACTTAGGGAAAGAGTCATGTCATGTCCTGTTTTATTCTAGATCCAGGTGGATCTAGGGAGATCTGTTAGTGTCCGCACCTATCGATTAGTCTGATAACACCACACCCATAGCCAAGACTTGGAAGATCGCTTCAATACCTTGTCCTCTAATTTCACAGAGACCCAACAAGAAGTGAAGTAGCTCAGTGCCAATTTTGTCAACATCAATAAAAACGTGCATTCCTCCATCGACGCCAAAATGTAAACCATCAAACAAGACCTCACTACCCATATTTCATCCTTCATTACAATGATTTGCGCCAAGCTGAATATCCTTGCAGATCTTACCTCCTCTAACCCACCTTTGCACTCTGAAGGTGAAACTTCCTCTAATTCCCAGACTTTTCAGCCCCATCACTTTCAGCATGACCTTCACCTTCCGCTTGTGGATGTGAACAAATTTGATGGCTCGGATCCCACTGGATGGGTAACTCAAATGGAACATTATTTCTCTTTGTATGACATTACAGATGAATTGGCCAAACTAAGGTATGGTGTTCTCCATCTAGATCAAGAACATTGGCAATGGTGGAAATGGTGGCAATGGAGAAAAAATGTGTGCCAAGGGTATGTGGCTTGGACACAATTTGTGGAAGAGTTGTCTAAACACTTTGACACTGACACCAACCATTTAGGTTGTTTGACAAAGTTGAAACAATATGGCACAGCGGAATACTTTATAGTTTCTTTTGAGTGATTGGCTTTCCATACAAGGGGCATGTCTGATGCTTTTTTCCAAGAATGTTTTATCAATGGCCTCAAGGATGAGATCCGTTCCCATGTCCTCATGGCTCAGCCTCAGAGTTGGGTGGAAGCTACTAAACGAGTTAAGGAATCACAATCGGTTTTCTCTTCTCAAACTCAAAAAACTTCCTTTATTCATCGCCCAAAACTAGTCACTCCCACTCCTCCTTCTACTCCACTAAAGATCCAAAAATTGACCAGGGAAGAAATGGTTGAACGCTAACTCAAAGGCCTTTGTTATAATTGTGATGAAAAATATTTTCCTGGGCACAAGTGTAAGGAACAAAATATTATTATGGCCATCTCTGAGGATGTCTCGAAAGATGATGTCAATGCCCCCCCTATGTCTGAGTCACCTGAACCCACTGACATGATCCCGCCCTCTGACCCTCCCGAAGTTGAACCAATCATTTCCCTAAATGCTCTCAGTAGTTTCTCTGCTCCCAAAACCCTCAATCTAATTGGTTACATTAAGCATAGGAAGGTCATCATCCTTCTTGACATTGGAAGCACCCATAATTTTATTCATTGTCGCATTGACCAAGAAACTAATTGGTATATCCGCACAGTCAATAATTTTCAAATCATGATTGTCAATGGCAAGTCCATGAAATGTGGGGGCGTTGTGAAAATGTGTGTCTCCAAATTGATCAGTACCACATGAAATCTCATATGTTTGCTATCGACATGGGTGGTTGTGACATTGTGTTGGGTGCAGAATGGCTAAGGACTTTGGGTCCCATTCTCATGGATTTTAAGGAATTAACCATGAAATTCAACCATGATGGCCAACAATATAAGTTCCAAGGCATCATCGTCGGTTCCCTAGAGATCATGAGTTCCCATCGCATGGAAAATCTCCTCAAAAAAGGTCATTCTGGAATTATTGCACAACTCCATGTCATTCAATTCACTGAGACACCCTCTGTGCCATAGGACCTCCAATCCATCCTCTCCAAATATTAAGTTGTTTTTTCCACTCCCCAAGGACTTCCTCCTTCCCATGGTGTTCTTGATCATTCCATTCCCCTTGTCCTCGATAGCCTCCCTCCCAATATTCGTCCCTATCATCATCCCTCCGTTCCAATATTCATCCCTATCATCATCATACCACGGGTGTTATCCGTCTAGTATGAGCCCTTACTCTTCTCCTATGGTCATGGTCCTTAAGAAATAAGGCTCTTGGCGCATGTGTCCTGACTTCTGCACCCTCAACAAACTCACCATCAAAGACAAATTTCCCATTCCTGTCATTGATGGCCTCTTGGATGAATTAAGTGGTTCCCAATTCTTTACTGAACTTGATCTTTGTTTTGGCTACCACTAGATACGTATGAACAAGGAAGCCATTCCTAAGACTGCATTTTGAACTCATGAGGGCCACTATGAGTTTTTTGTCATGCCCTTTGGCTTGTGTAATGCTCCCTCCACTTTCAAAAGCCTCATGAATCATGTCTTTCATCCTTTTCTTTGTCATTTTGTATTAGTTTTCTTTGATGATATCCTCATCTATAGTAAAACCTGGACAACCCATCTTACTCATGCGGATCGAGTTCTACATCTACGCTCTCAGCACCAACTTTTCCTCAAACAATCTAAATGTGATTTTGGAGCCTTGGAAGTTGAGCACATGGGTCATATTGTTGGCAAGGAAAGTGTCAAAGTGGATCCTAAAAAGATTGAAGCTATGCAGGATTAGCCTCGCCCAAAGACTCTCAAAAGCTTGTGTGGGTTTCTAGGTTTAATAGGATATTATCGTAATATTGTTAAGAATTATGGAAAAATTTTGGCACCTCTCACTGCTCTCCTTAAAAAGAATCCGTTCACTTGGACTCTCGCAGTTGATTATGCCTTTCAAACCTTGAAGGTGGCCATGTGAAACACTCCAGTCCTGGCCCTTCCTGATTTCACAAAGACCTTTGTCCTGGAATGTGATGCTTCCAAGAGAGGAATTGGAGTAGTCCTTATGCAAGATGGTCAGCCTTTGGCCTTTACCAGCAAACAACTGTCAAAGAGACATTTAGGAAAATCATTCTATGAAAAGGAAATGTTGGCTATTCTGCATGTAGTGGATCTTTGGCACCGTTATCTATTGGGGAAGTGCTTCCAAATTAAGACAGGTCATCAAAGCATCGAGTATTTTTTGGAACAACGCCCTTCCCCCTATGAGCAACAAAATTGGGTGACTAAGCTCTTTGGATATGATTATGAGATCATTTACAATAAAGGAAAAGACAATGTGGTTGTTGATGCACTTTCAAGAAAATATGAAGATGAAGGGTCCATTTTTTCCCTCTCCTTCATTGTACCAAATTGGCTCCAAGATGTTCGCCAGGAATGGCTACAAGATCCAAAAATTTTGCATCTGATCCAACAATTGCAGGCCAATTCTTCAGTTTCCCCGGGGTACTCTTGGCATAATGATGAGCTCTATTACAAAGGTCATTTGTATTTCAGTAAACAATCTCAACTTAAATCAACGGTACTTTCTGAGCTTCGCGATACACCCACAGTTGGGAACTCAGGGTTTACCAAAACCTATGACCGATTCAAACGTTCTTTTTTCTGGGATGGTATGAAACAGGATGTTCGCAATTTTATGGTAGAATGTGATGTTTGTCAATGCAACAAGGGTGAAATAGTCAAAGCTCCTGGCACACTACAACCGCTTCTGATTCCACCTGCTATTTGGAGGGATATCTCTATGCATTTTATTGTGGGCATACCTAAATCGTGCAATAAATCAGTCATCATGGTGGTCGTTGATCGTCTTTCCAAGTATGCTCATTTACATTCTCTTCAACACCCATTTACCGCCTCCACTATGGCTCAATTTTTTATGGATCAGGTCTTCAAGCTTCATGGCATGCCTCATTCTATTGTTTCTTATCGAGACCCCACTTTCACCGGCAATTTTTGGCAAGAACTGTTTAGGATACAGGGCACCCAATTGCATCTCAACACAGCTTATCATCCCTAGAATGATGGTCAAACTGAAGTCGTCAACAAGTGTTTGGAAACATATTTGAGGTGTTTTTCATCGAAAAGGCAAAATTAGTGGACTCGATGGTTACCACTAGATGAATGGTGGTACAACACTTCTTACCATACAGCTACCCGCATGACTCCTTTTGAAGCAGTATATGGACAAAAGCCACCGTCAGTTCTATCATACTTGTCAGGTGTCTCGAAGGTCCAGGCAGTTGACCAAACGCTTACAGTTCGAGAGGCTGTCCTCTGTACCCTCAAAGAGAATTTGGTCATGGCCTAGAATAGAATGAAGCAACATGCAGATCAAGGTCACTTTGAATGTCAATTTGTTGAAGGAGACTAGGTGTTTCTTAGACTGCAACCTTATAAGAAAATTTCCCTCAAAACTAACCATTATTAGAAATTGGCGCTCAAATTTATGGTCCTTATATAATTCTCAAACGTGTGGGACAGGTAGCCTATTAGTTAGCTTTACCTAGTCATTCTAAGCTCCATCATGTTTTTCATGTCTCCTGCTTAAAGAAGGTGATTAGCACTAAGTGCCAAACTCAAACCAGCCTTCTCGAGTTGGATGAAGAAGGCTCCATCTAGTTGCAGCCACAAACAGTTTTGTACTAGGGTGAGTGTCGTTTACGTCAGCGCACCATCAAGGAATTGTTAGTCCAGTGGAAAGATTCAACTCCAACATATGCCACTTGGGAACCAACTACTATTCTGCAGCAATTTCCCCATCTCAAACCTTGAGGACAAGGTTGCTTTTAAGAGGGAGGACATGTTAGGGACCTAACCTACCTAACCCCTCACGTAGGTAGAATAATGCATTTCCATGTAATAAAGGCCAATATTAATAAGAACTCGCAATAAGGAAGAATAAGTCAAATATAAGAATATCTAATAGAAGCTTCCACTTCTAGAAGGGTATGTTGGTTGTGGAGCCTGATTATCTTCCTGATTCAGAGGTCTTTGTTTCCAGCTATGTTTATAACCCATGAAGACTTTACACCTTGGAAGAATGTACACTCCTCCATGTGGGGGAGTGTAGAGGGGGGTTACTCCCCCTGAGGGGTCCAGGGGCAAGAGGGCCCCTAGCGGGGGTTCAAGGGTGAAGCCCCGGAAGGAAAAATTTCCTCGTAAATGTATATTGTAATTTCATAATAAATTTGGACCGTTCATTATAAGGTCGTAGATCTAACGGTACAAGTTATGTTAGGGTTTTTTGCCCTAGAAGGCAACCCTCTTTTATGAGGGAAATGTATTGTGGCTATGTATCATTGTGAATATTATATTCTGAAAGAGGAGACTGTGAGAGAAAGAAGAGAAAGTTACAGTGGGTGTGTTGTAGGTTGTATCCCTTTATTTGTTGGATAATAATAAAGGAAGGACCTAGCAATTTCTCTAGTGGAGGTAGCCCACACTGTGTGAACCACGTATATATGTGTCTCTATTGTGTTGTGTATCTTTTGTGTTTTATTTCAGAATTTGTTTTTGTTAGGATATTTAGACACTTAGGAGTTAGTTAAGATATACTTGGTCTAATATGTCGTTAGGTAAAAGTGTGTTTCTTTAGTATGCATTAGTATGCATTTGTAGTTAGGAAATCCGACGGTCACGATATGTTCCCGACATAGAGTGATCCGACGGTTCATACTCTCCTCGATCTTAACGGCCATTGATCCGTGGCTTAACACCTGATTGGTCCATGATCTCTATTTAAAGAGCATGGAGCGTCATTTGCCGATGATCGATTGTGAGAAACTCTCTTGTAAAATCTCTCTGTAATCTTTTTCTTTGCATTAATAAACTGCTCCAAGTGGCCGCGTTGGCTGGGGCCATGGATGTTTCCCCATAGGGGTTTTACCACGTGAAAAC
>ML782548.1:2024818-2038029 GCA_009831015.1 Picea engelmannii | reverse complement strand
TGAGAGATGTTGAACTCAGGTACGAGATCATGGAGAAGCAGGCCTATGCATTGGTGAAAGCTCTCAAAGCTTTCAGGATCTATGTTTTGCACTCGAAGATCACTGCATATGTCCCTTCAACCTCTGTGAAGGACATTCTTATATAGCCTGACATAGACGGGAGAAGGGGTAAATGGATCACCAAGATTCTGGAATTTGACCTAGAGATTAAGCCCACCAAGTTGATAAAGAGGCAAGGTTTGGCCAAGCTGCTGGCTGAATCCAATTGCAAGGCTTTAGGGATTAACTTCATCAATGAGCAAGTTGAGTCATCCAGCAAGAATCCTCAGACCATCATACCACTAGCAGCATGTCCCTAGTACAAGGATCTCTTGTATTTTCTGCAAGAATTAAAGCCCCCTGACGGATTAGGAAAGAGTAGGGCTAGAGATTTTAAGCTCAAAGTGGTCAGGTATTGTCTCATTGACCAAGCCTTGTTTTGGAGAGACCCTCTGGGGATACTATTAAGATGTCTGGACCTGCTGCAAGCCCAGAAGGTAATGTTCGATTTTCATAGCAGTCTCTGCGGAGGTCATCATTTTTGGAAGACCACAGCCCACAAAATCCTCCAGGCTGGGTATTACTGGCCTACCTTATTTATTGATGTCTACAGGGCTTGCATCAAATGCCAGAAGTTCTCAGGTAAGCAGCAACTCAAATCTTTGCCATTAAAGCCTGTAGTAGTTTCGGCACCCTTTCAGCAGTGGGGATTGGATTTCATCGGAGAGATTCATCCTCCCTCAAGTGGCCAGCACAGATGGATCCTCACTGCTACTGATTATTTCACCAAGTGGATAGAGGTTGCCCCCACCAGGAGCACTTCTCACAAAGTAATCATCAGCCTCTTGGAAGACATCATAGCTAGATTTGGCTGCCCAAGTAGGATTGTCACTGACAATGCCGCCCCCTTCAGGTCTGAGCCTCTGGTCAAGTTCTGTGAACAGTTTGGGATTTCACTGGTTCACTCCACTCCATACTACCCTCAAGGAAACGGACTTGCAGAGTCCTCTAATAAAAGCCTAATCAAGCTCATCAAGAAGCTACTGGAGAACAATCAGAGGGCCTGGGACTCAAAGCTCAAATTTTCCCTTTGGGCCGATCGGGTAACAACAAAGAAATCCCTGGGTCTCTCACCTTTCCAACTTGTTTACGGAATAGAGGTCGTTTTCCCCACTCAACTCGCCTTACCTGTGGCGAATTTCCTTCAAGATTTTGAAGGAGAACCCAACCATGTGGTCAGGAGGATTCATCAAATGGTGGAAGTGCAGCAGATCAGAGAACAGGTCATGGATAGAGCCTGCAATCATCAGCAAAAGATCAAACGGGCTTTTGACAGGAAGAACAGAAAGAAAGAATTCAAGCAGGGTGACCTGGTACTCAAGTGGGACGCACCCAGGCAGGACAAGGGCAAGCACAGCAAGTTTGATATCCTCTGGTTTGGGCCTTTCAGTATCCTTGAAGTATTTTCAAACAACACTTGCAGGTTGCAGGATATGGAAGGCAAAGAAGTTTTTAGTGGCCCAGTAAATGGGCATTTCTTGAAAAAATGTTTTCTGTGAGCCGCAGTAGGCTCTTTTGTTTTTGTAAATATTGTTTTTTGTTTTGATTTCAGTTTAATAAATGACTCCATAGCCCAACAGCAAGGCACTGGGTCTGCAGAAATGTTCTTAGAGCATCACAGGGATGACTCTATCCCCCATGGAGCCAAATGTTAACGATATTTCTTGTAAAGGGGGTTAGAATGCAAAAGAATGGGTTGAAAACCCACTTGTCCTAAGTTCGGATGTAAATGTGCCCGTGGTAAACAACGAACGGATCTGGACGGCGTGCATCCGCACGCCCAAATCAACGACATATATGAGATTTCAGACCCCCCCCCGCCTTTCTACCTTTAAGCGGAGGGGGGGGTCTGGAATCGGGAGCGCATCTCTTCAACGGCTCCGATCGTAGTGCCCAAATCAACGGCGATAAAGGCAATTCTGGACCCCCCTGCCTTTCTACCTTTAAGCGGAGGGGGGGGGGGTCCGGAATTGGGCACGCAGCTTTCCGACGGCCAAGATCAGCACGCTCGGATCAACGACGCTCGCGCTATCCCATCATTCTCAGTTGCTCTGTGTTTAGCCTGCATGGGCCCTTCTCCCGTCATGTCATCTTCCAGAACCACCTTTCTCCTGCTGCCCCGTATCATCCATCCACCTCCCCTCTTTGGTCCGTGTGGTCCTCCTTCCTTCTCATCATCCACTCGTTGCTTGCCATGTGTCCCGCTCCTTTCCACGTCAGCCTCTCACCAAAGAGCAAGTCCATTATCTCTCGTCTTCCCCCCTCCCTTCCGCCTGTTGTCTTCCGCCATGTGCCCTCCTCTGTCGCCCTCCTCACACCTCGCCACTTCCTTCATGCCCTCATGATCCGGCGCCACCACTCCTGTCATACGCCCCATCACTCGCACTGGCCTCCACGCTCATTCGCCAAGCCAGTCAGTTATTCCAGGTGGCAGCGCGGGAGGCCCTCCACGTCCCAAAGGTGCCGAGTTGGTCGGGCCATCCTCAATCCCGATGAAGCAGTTATTGAAGCGATTGGTGGTGGTTAGACATCGCCTCCGCTATAATGGGAAATCACGGCAATGAATTAAAGGCACGTCAATTCGTCGTTGGAACTGTCAAAGAGTTAGATTGCGTCTGACATAGGTTGCACGATCTCTCAGAGGTTGACTGTCAGAAAGCCATGCAGACGCAGAGCCTTCAATGCAGTGTCTTGATTTCGCTGTTGTTGTTGTTCTGAGTATATGAAGGCGTTTTCACCATTTTTGTATCTATCGATGGTAGAGCTAAGCTCCCGACTGTAAAGTTTCAGCAAACATCCTGGTTCTCTAGGTTGTGTATCTGTGTTTGAGATTTCTTGTTTTATGACAAACAGTTCTCCTTTTTCCATCTATGTTTCGTCTCATATCAGAGAGTTCATGATCAAATGATTCACATGGATTTTTGTAGTAATGTTATGATAAAGGATTTGTTGTGGCATTGTTGTATTCTCTGGTCTTTTGTGTTTGAATGCGAGAGGATCTTGCGTTCGAATGCTTTCTCCTTCAGTCTGTTACAAACCTGATGTTTATGATAGACCTTCGCACTTTTCTCATGCAAGTCTTCCCCCTACTCACCCTTACTACAACTCACTGTTTGAAGTTTATCTAAGACCTCACTCGCCCGTGCATGCCCGACCTAGTTTCAGAGTTGAGACGACTGTTCCGAGTTTGCTTCCATTTGATCACCCCTTTTAAACGAATCATGACAATTAAACTGATGGGTGTCAGGCTCTGCTCCTGCAAGCAATCCAGGAGTGACTTCTGACGCCAACAGAGGGTATGAGAAGCTTTGTCTTGGATATTATTGTAATAAAGAGTTGCTCTACTGGAGGTTTCCCCCTCAAAGAGGCAAGTGAATATTGCTATCATTAATCAAGGTGCTCTTTCTGGTGTTATTTTGGTATTATTATGGTATTGTTTTGGTTATATCATTGTTGTTCTGCCATTTCTAGCTAAAATATTTATGTTCTGCATACTATTTTATATCTAGAATACTACACAAAATTGAAGGATATATCAAAAAGAAAAAGGTAATAGTGCTAATTGATTTTGGTAGTAATCATAATTTCATTCACTGTAAATTAGCCAAAGCTCTCAATTGCTTTATATATCTAGCACCAGAGTTTCAAGTAATGATTGCAAATGGAGGAACTATCAATTGCTAAGAAAAATGCCATAAGATCAATCTTACTATGGGGGAATATGTAATGAATAGCCCAATGATTTCTATACCCATGGGTGGTGTTGATGTCGTACTAAGGGTCCAATGGTTACAATCATTGGGAACAATGGCTTTTAATTTTCAATAACTTTTCATGAAATTTTCATTGGAAGGAAAGAAATTTGAGTTAAGGGGTATCACAAGGAAACCCAATAAGGTGCTATGCTCTAATGGCATGACAAAATTATTGAAAAAGGGGCATCAAGGTGTAATTGTACAATTATGCTCACTAGATGTTCAAACATCTAAGCCATATATTCCCCTAGATATACAAGGTATCATGTATAATCATTCCAAATTATTTGAAGATATTCCCAGAGGTCTTCCACCAACTTGTGATCATGATCATGGTTGACATGTTTATGGGGTGCTACAACTACTAAAGGAGCAACAACTCTATGCAAAATCGTCCAAATGTTTATTTGGCATGAAGGAGGTAGAGTATTTAGGTCATATTGTATCTCGTGAAGGTGTCAAGGTAGACCCTAACAAGATTAAAGCCATGATGGACTAGCCGATTCCCAAAGCATTGAAGAATCTTAGAGGATTTTTGGGTTTGACAAGTTACTACTGCAAGTTTGTTCAGAACTATGGAAGAATAACAACACCTTTAACTACATTCAATAAGAAGGATGCATTTTCATGGACTCTGGAGGAAACTCAATATTTTGAACAACTTAAAGAGGCAATGTGTTAAGCTCATGTCTTGACAACACAAGACTTCACAAAAACCTTTATTGTGGAATGTGATGCCTTTGGAAATGGCATTGGTGTTGTTCTAATGCAAGAAGGAAGGCCCCTTGCTTTTGAAAGTCGAACACCCAAGGGAAAGTACTTACAAAAACCCATTTATGAGAAGGAAATGATGGCAATACTACATGCATTGAAGCAATAGTGCCCTTACCTAATAGGTAGGCATTTCAAGTTCAAAACAGATCATGATAGTCTTAAATATTTCTTAGAACAAAGAATATCTTCAAAAGAGCAACAAAAGAGGGTGACCAAGATGTTGGGTTATGACTTTGAAATCATCTGCAAAAAAGGGAAGCAAAATGTTGTGGCAAATTCACTCTCAAGAAAGGATGACAATGTTGAGGAATTTCTCTGTGTTATCTCTATCATCCAACCTGATTGGATAATAGAAGCAAGGGATGAATGGAAGAATGACAAAGAAGTGCGGGATCTCATTCAAAGGTTGTAGTAGGATTCTAGTGCATCCTATACATTTACATGGAAAAATGATTCATTGTACTACAAAGATCGCTTATATTTATGTAAGAAATCCAAACTCAAACAAAAGATACTTTTGGAATTGCCTACCTCTTCAGTAGGAGGGCACTCGGGATTTTTTAAAACTTATCATAGGGTCAAGAGGGAATGTTTTTGGGATGGACTTAAAACTAATGTTCAAAGGTTTGCGGCAGAATTTTTGGTTTGCTAACAAAATAAGGTGGAAACAAATAAGACCCCGGCTCTTTTACAACCATTAGCCATTCCAAGTCAGCGTTGGGGGAAGGTTTCCATGGATTTCATCACAAGGTTACCAAAGTCTAAAGGAAAGAGTGTCATCATGGTGATTGTTGATATACTTACCAAGTACGCACACTTTTGTGCACTCTCTCATCCTTTCAAAGCCATTACAATTGCTACCGCATTCATGGAGACATCTCAAAAGCTACATGGAAGCCCAAAGATTATTGTAAGTGATAGAGATCCCATATTCACTGGACATTTTTGGACATAATTATTTTCTTGTTTGGGTATTCAATTGGGTCATATCTCATCTTATCATCCTCAACCTCATGGACAAACTGAGATAGTGAACAAATGTCTAGAAGGCTACCTTCATTGCTTTGTCTCTGATAAACAAACACAATGGTTCAAGTGGTTACCCTTGGTAGAATGGTGGTATAACACTTCCTTTCATACTGCAACAAAAATGACACCATTTATGGCGCTTTATGGATATCACCCATCATCCATCACTTCTTCTCTAAAACAAAAATCTAAGGTTCAAGAAGTGGAAGATCACATAAAGCATCAACAACAAGTTCTCGAACTCTTAAAGGACAACCTGACCATGGCACAAAATCGCATGAAACAACAAGCATATTAGCATCATAGTGAAAGAAGTTTTGAAGTAGGGGATTGGGTATTTTTAAGACTACAACCATACAAAAATATGTCCCTCAAGCAAGCTAAGAAGGATAATAAATTATCACCGAAGTATTACGGCCCTTATAAGGCGTTGCAAAAGATTGGTACTATGGCATACAAATTGGAGTTATAGGTGACAAGATCCCAGTTCAAACTATATTTCCAGAACTTGACAAGGAAGGAAATATCATATTGTACCTTGAAGCTATCACTGACACAAGAATTTTCCAGTTTAGGAATAGATCAATTTCAGAGTATCTCATTAAGTGGAAGAAACTACCTACTGAATTTTCAACGTGGAAAGATGAGTCTTTTATACAGAAGCATCCAGAAATACTCAAGCGTTGAGGACAACACTTTTCTGAAGGGGAGGGGAATGTTAAGCCCTAAATAGTGGCACATTACCCCTTAATTGGGGCATATTACATTAGTATTGTTATTTTATTTATGTCATCTTGGGTCCATTAGTTGTAATCGTACCTCCTAGTCTCTTATATATACCAAGGAGACCTTTTCATTTGGAATCATCTTGTATTGTGAATTCTTGTGATGTATAACGAGGTTTCCCCCTCGAAGAGGCTTATTATCTGAATTTATCTCTTTCTCAAGATGTGGAGTACTTATTTTTAGGTTTTTATGCTATTTTGATATTTGGTTCTTAACAAATAAGGTTTTCCCTAGTCACCACCCTTGGTTCTCTATCACCACACTCGTCTCTGGAACCCTTTCCATCATCCCGAGTTGTTTGTTCACTGATCTCTGGAACCTGGATCTCAGTTCTTCATTGTCATCTCTGATAACCTTTGTGCATTGTTGGTTTTTGGTGATGTGTCGGTAGCGGATTTTGATGGTCACGGACAACCTCTTCATTTTATGTGGATTGGAAGTTGTTTGAAGCATCATGGACAGACCCTCTGTCGACATGGGTAGGTGTGCCAAATGAGCAGAGTCCATCCCTAGTCTGGACTTAATGGGGAACTCTGTGGCAAAACATAATTCTATTATTTTGACAGAGCATGGTTAAGTTGGTAAGTTCTTATCCCTTTGGCCCAGACCTAAGGTAGTTCTAGAATGGATTTTTGAGAATTGGCTTGAGTAATACCCCATGGATTTTTATTGTGGGAAATGATTTTATGTATTTATTTTTAAATCAATTGAATATTGGGACCATATCTTAAGAATTGGCCCTTACTTTTTAGGTTCCAAGGGAATGTTTATTTCCCACTTGACCCTCGACTTTAACCCAGATATGGAGATCTCTTATGCTCTTGTTTGGATTAGACTTCTATACCTCCCCCTTATTTTATGGGGTGAATCCACCTTTGAATCCATTAGGAATAAAGTGGGTCAATTTATAACCCATTTTGAACCAAAGGGAAATATCTACACATGCACCAGAATATGTGTAGAAATGGATTTTTCACAAGGATTTCCAGAGGCAATTCAGCTCAATGTAGATGGATGGAGTCATCTTCAAGGCCTGGACTATGAGCAGGTACATTTCAAATGTAACAGTTGTCATGAATATGGGCACTTTGGAAAAAGTTTCCCCAAACCTAAAGAATCTCAACCATTAAAGAATAATGTGGATCAAGGATTCAAGCAAGTTTCAAGAAAGCATAAGAAAGAACAGTTCAGGGGAGAACAACCTAACCATGGGTCTCAAGCTCGCCCATCTATTCCCTCTAATAATAGATTCGCAATTTTGAATCTCAGGATGAAGAATTAGAGGACTCTATGGAGGAAGTTCCTCATGAGAACAACTCAGAGATCAAATCTGAGTAGCCAATAAAAGAACAAAACAATCCAGAAAACATGGCTAAAGGATAGGAGACCTTTATCGGCGGCAATGAATATTTGCATGGGAAGAATACAAAACCCGTGGATACAGCACCAATTGGAGTTTCACCTTCTCCCCTCAATCCTTTTGTGGGAGTGGAGATGGGAGTTGCATAGGAGGGAGAAGATCTGAAATCTCCCTCCTTTGAATAAATACTAACGAAGAATCCTCATCCTTCTCCCACTCTAATAAGAGGAAGAAAAGCAAACAAAAATCGTAAAGAGAAAGAATCATAATAAGGAAACTCAGGGGACTCCCAATTATATTTGGGATTCCTAGCTTGGATTGTGTGTTAATTATGTTTTGCTTCTGCATTTTCATGTGTCATCAATTTGTAAGGATTCATTCTTGCAATCAGGATGTAGTAAGTTTGAATCCAGGGAAGTCTTGTACTTGGTTCATCAAAGCCAACCTGGTAATTTTGGTTCCTTTTTACCACAGTATAGCTAGAAAGATGAAGATTTTGATGTTTGTACTCTGTCGTTAGCTTCAACCCGACCTTTTTAATCTATATTTTCCCCAATTTATTTTAAAAAAATGATGATTCACTAGACGACCCAAGATCTCTACATACACACCTTCGAACAAAAACACGTCAATTTCAAGTGGGGGGAAAGATAGAACATAACTTGAAACAAAAAAAACTACTCATATATCCTCTTATGCATAAGTTAGAAATAATTCTTTGGCCTACAATGAAGACTTGCTTGTTTGACCAAACATAATGATAAGTCCTTTTGATTAATCATGCTTAACTATGAGAAAGAACTTATTTAATTCAAACATCATTGTCAAGAGGATTTTTAGATCTCTAAGTGACTCTATCATTTTTATGGTGTTGCTCTACTAGTCGTGAGCATCCATATCCCCTACAGAGTCACCTCGATATTAGAATCCTTGCTTTCTTTTCAGTGAGAATCCATAGCCTTGATAGAGATATCTATATTTCCTCACTAAAAAAATATGTATCACCTTGAAGGGATCCTCTTTCTTGAACATTTTGTCCTCTTTTTTATTTTATTCTTGTGTGCCACACACACAAAGACACGCATCTTTATTGTCATTATTTAGTTCAAGGAAAAACTCAGGTGAGATAACCTTTAAGCTTTTGAGGATGATATTTATTACTGATGGAATGAATTAGTACTCAGGCATGAAGCTTGTCTTTCCAAAAGATGAATGGATTTCATCAACTTTCCCTCATTATTTAGGCCATTTATGTGAAGCTCATAACTTATTTAATTTATTCATGATTGACAATAGTTATTGTCTCGACCAAAAAAACTATTAAGTGTCTTTCAAAGTTACACATAAAAGAAACTTTGAACATTGTTTGACTCCTAATTATGTTTGTTGTTGACTCACTTTACTTTTGATAGAAGAAAGAATAAGGCCTACAACCTAGAACTGGATGCCTTATTTCACTAGATGTTGAAAACTCAACACCTCTAAAATGTATTAGGGAAAATAAAAAAACTCAAAACATGCAAACTAAACTCACGTAAATGAAACCATGCAAATCAAACTTAAACAGAGAAAATTAATCTTGAAACACACCAAAAAAATAAGCCACACCAGTGAAAGAAAATAAAATTCAAAATATGAAAGACAACAAAACTATTATACAATTGATTGCCTATGAAAGCAATCAAGTGAAGTATTGTTTTAGAATATGGCCATTGATAGAAAGGGAATCCAACTCACCTTCCACGCTTTGTAACTTCTACCTTCTAGTGCCTATTTTTTTTGCAACCTTGTAAGGACTGAGCCATAAGTTCTGAAGTTTTGTGTGTTTTCCTTTGGGCTCACTAACTTTATCCCATTTCATGACCAAATCACCTATCTCAAATTTTTTGTCACCGACCTTGTGTTTATCAAACCATATTTTCCCAATCCATTGGTGAGCTACAAAAAAAAAATTGGCTTTCTCCCTTTCCTTCTCTAGCATAATTAATGTGTCAATTCTATTTTGGAGGGTGGAATAAGGATGACCCATTTAATCTTAGGACAATTGTAATGATGGCAAGAAAATGTTTGGCAGAATAATTGTTTCTTTCCCATATACTACATAGTAAGCAAAAGTCCATAATGCTTCTTTAGATGTTACTCGATTAGCCTAGAGAGGATTAATCAAAACATTGTGCTAGTTTCAGTCATTCTACGTTATGGTCTTTTTGAGAATATGAATCATATTTTTATTTGTTGATTGAACTACTCAATCACCTTATGGATAATAGTTAGTTGAATACCTAAGAATGATCCCCTTTATCCAAAGCAAATTCAGACAATAACGAAGAAACAAAAATAGGTAA
Source organism: Picea engelmannii (assembly GCA_009831015.1). Classification (NCBI taxonomy): domain Eukaryota; kingdom Viridiplantae; phylum Streptophyta; class Pinopsida; order Pinales; family Pinaceae; genus Picea; species Picea engelmannii. The sequence continues at coordinate 2,027,881 of ML782548.1, read as the reverse complement.
CATTGTCAAACACAATGACCAAGGGAACCCCAAACCTGGTGATTAAATGTTGTTCCAAGAATTGAATAACTACTCTTACATTTACTTGTGTCTTAGGCACAAATTTAGCCCACCAGGTGAAGTAATATGATGTGGTTAAGATGTACTTGTTTTGTTTCAATGAATGGGATTTATTTCTTGTATGATGTTAATGCCCCAATGCTCAAAAGGTCTAGTGATTGAGATAGGTTGCAAGGGTATTCAAGTTTTCTTCTCTCTTCCCGCACTTAGTTGACAAGTTTTAGATTTTCTTACGTGAGTGTGAGCATCACAGAAAAGAGTAGGTCAATAGTATCCAACTCTCATAATTTTGTGAGTTGTGGTTTTTCGAGGGAAATGACCTCTACTTAGCCCACCATTAATATCTTTTAGTACTTTTCGACATCGCCCTTTTCCAAACATATTAACAATACTCCATCATAATTTTTTCATAAAAGGATGTCGTTAATGAGCTTGTATTGGGCATATTTAAAACGTACAGCCCTTTTCTCCCTTGAGCCCATATGACTAGAACAAGTTCCATGATGTATGTAAAATGTCCAATCATTACACTACGAGTCTATACTAGTTGGGATATAGTGGATTTCATTAGTATATAACAAGGATTTATTTTCCCATCCCTTAATCCAAAATCGGATCCAGAAGCCTGACAGGGCTTGAAAAATGCTCAAAAATGAAAGTGCTCGGAATGCCATGAACCCTATGCCATTGCGCCCGTCTCGTCTTCATGATTCCGATGGTATATTTACTTTGTCAAACGGGCTCTGTATGAGCAAGATATCGCATTATGTCTGAAAAGTCAAACAGGTAAAAAAAAAAGGGATGACTGTACAGTCCGTATAATCCACGTGTCATGCTAACTGTGCAGACCGTACGGTTCGTACAGGTGACGTGGAAGCTCCAGCAAATGACACATGGCAGAGTGTGACAGGTCGGTTTGGCGTATGGATGAACCTATCCAGAGGTGACACGTGTCACCACTGTAAGGGTGACACGTGGCACGGATGACGTCAGCATCTGACGTGGCAGGGATGACGTGGCAGGATGACGGGTGGCAGTACGATCGACAGATGGCAGCATGTGGTCCAATTGGCAGTTGACACGTGGCGTATTGTGGTTGGTTGGATAGGTGCCACATGGCCCAGTCAAGGGCTTCCACGTGGCAACTCGTGAATGGTTCATTGGTTCATATGTAAAATTATTTATGGGTTAACGGGGGTCGAACCCGCGACCTCCCCGGTGGGCAACGGACTGGCAGGGCTGGGCTAACCGCCTGCCCGGCTGGTGGTTCCTGTAAACCATATGGCGCGAGTTTTATTTATGTTGAACCAAGCTTTGAAACGGCGGGGGAATGGGTCGGGGCTTAGCCCCAGCCCATGGTTCCACATATATTACCGCGACCACGATGAATGCAGTCGGGAGCCAACAGACGAGCAGGGTATTGTGGATAGGGCATAGCCCTTGGTCCGTGTTCGCGGTTCACCATATGACCCGGACCCTATCCCTACAATGGAGCGCGCGGGAGTTGGTTACAACCGTTAGCCCGTTAGCCAACGGCCATATGCCTATATGCCATGAGACCGGGAGCTAGCAGGGGTGGCCAGTGCTTAGCCTTTGGGCTAGCGCGTGGCCACATGGTCTGATATGACCACGCCAAAGGGAGTGCGCGCCCAAGGCTTGGGAGCTAGCACCCAATTTTTATAACTAAAGTGGGTTTTATACCTATAATTTGGGTTTTATGGTTATTTAAACCTATTTTTAATTAATTTTCTCCATTTTTGGGAGATATTGGGTAGTTTTGGAGCCTAAATTTTGGGAGGAAGTTGGAGATGAGTAACCAACTTCCAAGCTATATAACCAAGGCCTGTTTGAGGCCATGGGAGGGCATTTAGAGCAGAGTTATGCTTAAGAGAAGCCAAACCAAAGCCATTTTGATGCAGAGAAGCTTTTGAGGAGGAGATGTTGTCGGACCATTTCTGGGAGCTCCGGACGTCCGTTTTGCGTGTCGTTTTATTTGCAGGGTTCTAGAGATCTAGAAGAACGTGACCAGATCAGTCTTGTAGCCATTTGGCATTGCAGTGATGTACTTTTGAGCTTTTGAACAGAAATAAAGAAGCTTCCCCCACAGAGATAAAGGCCCGGAGACGTAGGCAAAGTTGTGTCGAACTCCGTTATCAATCTGCGTGTTATGGTTTGCTGTCCATTATTTCATTTCAGATCTGCATATATGTATATGGTTTTCGTAATTCCTCTTTTTTTCTCATTCTTTCACTAAGTTTTCTCAAATGGTTGATTAACGCATGCAAAATTAAAAATCAACCATAGTCATTAAAAGATCCGACAGATCAAGTGGTATCAGAGCTAGTTGACGTTTGTATTTGAGTTGCATGTTAACCAGGGAAAAGCTACCGAACTTGTTGTAGAGAATCCATTAATTGGATTGAGAAAAAGAGCTTCTCACAGAGAGAAGATGGCATCGGAAGAAGGGATTTCTCAAGATGAGAAAGAGTTCCGGAAAACATTCCTTGCTATGTCGGAGATGGTGAAAGTCTTGTACGAAGATTACTTGGAACGGAAGCGACCAATTTTGGGTGATTCTTCAAAGAGAAAAAGTGAAGAGGAAGAGGACCATCCTCAGATTCCTCCTTCACCTCCATCAACACCTCCTTCTTCTCCTTCTTCTTCAAGTTCAAGTTCTAAAGCTAGTGGAAAGAAAAAAATTCATAAGAATAAACATGAAATGCCATTGTTAAAACTTGATGTAAAATTTGAGTTGCCCATATATGATGCTGAAGTAAATGCAGAAAAACTCGATAACTAGATCAGGCAAATGGAGGTATACTGCAATGTGCAACAGATCAAGGATGAGGCCACACAAATTAAGTTGGCATCTTTGAGACTTGCAGGTATAGCTCTTATCTGGTGGCAAAGCAAGCTGCAAAAAGGAACACAAAATGTGGGTAATGTATTTCCATCATGGAAGGATTTCATTTCTGCACTTAGGAAACAATTCTATCCTTTGGG
>ML782548.1:1981989-2021110 GCA_009831015.1 Picea engelmannii | reverse complement strand
ACACACACACACACTTGGAACTTGTTCCTCTCCCTAAAGAAACTTCGGATAAATTAATATCCTCTTTACAACTTTTAAAATAATAATATATTATTCTACTAGGCTCTTAAGCTTAGGCTCTTAGGCTCTACTCTTATCCTCCTCCCTTGCCCAACCCAGTGGAGTTCAGTCCCCCATACTCTTTCTTCATGGTCGATATACACGCAATGATGTTGTTATATTAATAATATGGATATTTACATGTACAAAACAGGCTCCTGGCCTTTAACACCTAGGCTATTGGCGTAATCAACACATAAGCCTACCAGCTTATAAATACTCGGCTCACCAGCCTACAAAACATGTTACATTTGTAATTACAATCGGGTCTCATCCTTGGGGTATTACAATCCCCTCCCCTTATTTGTGCACTGTCCTCAGTGCAACTTAATTACACAACATCAGCAAGATTTCCAAAATCTTCAAAAAGATGCAGGTATTATGCCCGCATAGTGTCTTCATGCTCCCATGTTGCATCCTCAGTACCATACCAAGTCCACTGAACCTTTACAAGCCCTATGGCTCGACTCTGGAGCTTCTTTCTCTTCCGGTCCAGTATGCGCACCGGATGCACTTGTAAGGCACCTTATTTCTCCACCTGAAACACATTCCAATCAATCACATGATTAGCATCAATTATATATTTCTTGAGCAATGAGACATGAAATACATTATGAATAGTCATGCATGCAGGCAATGCAAGCATATAAGCTACTAGTCCAATTCTTTCTAGAATTTAAAATGGTCCACAATATCTAGCTGCCAACTTGAAACAGTTTCCCAGCATCAGGGAACTTTTTTTGGCTTTCACCTTCAAGAAAACATGATCACCCACTTTAAACTCTCTGTGGGTTCTGCCTTTGTCAGAATAGTTGTTTTGCCTGTCTTGGGCAGCCTTCAAATTTTTCTTTATCTTTAACAATTTCTCTTCCATTTCCCTGAGCAACTATGACCCAATTATTTCTCTATCAGTTGGGTTGTCCCAGCTTATTGGTGTGTTGCACTTCCTTCCATAAAGTGCCTCAAATGGGCTCATCTTCAGTGATGCTTGGTACCCATTGTTGTAAGCAAACTCTACCAAGTGTAGGTAGTCTTACCATCTAGATGGTTTGTCCATAAAATACATTCTTAACATATCTTCTATCACTTGATTTACTCTTTTTGTTTGTCCATCAAACTCAGGATGATAAGTTGTGTTGAAGTTTAGGCTCATTTTGAGCCCCTTGAATAATCCTCTCCAAAACTTCGAGGTAAATTTTGGGTCTTTATCAAACACAATTGTCTTGGGAATACCATGCAATCGTGCTACTTCCCTCATATAAGTATCAACAAAATTAGATGCCTTGTGAGTAGTCTTCAATGGAATAAAATGGGCCGATTTCGTAAGCTTATCCACCACCACCATGATGGAATCATGCTGCTTGTTTATTCTGAGTAATCATGTGATGAAATCCATTGTCACCACTTCCCACTTCCACTCAGGGATGGGTAATGGTTGTATCAACCCAGTTGGGTGTCTATGCTCATCTTTGACCCTTTGACACTCCATACATCTAGCAATGTACTCTCCAATTTCTTTCTTCATGCCTGGCCAATAGTAATGGCTCTTGACTGCTGCCATTGTTTTATGATATCTAGGGTGCCCAGCATAAGGCACATTATGCATCTCTTTCAAAATCATACTCCTCAATTCGTGAGAACTAGGTACATAAATTTTGTTCATGTACAGGAGTATTCCATCAACTTCTAATCTATAATCTTCTATTTTATGTAGCATCTTACCTTGTTGTAACTTTGTTATCATTTCCATGTACTGCAAATATACTTTTGCAGCTTCCAAAATTATGTCTTTAAGATCGGTTTGATACATGTTGATGCTTATAGCATGTAGTTCATGCACTCTCCTACCGAGTGCATCGGCCACTTTGTTCTCCTTCCCTTTGATGTGCTTGATATCAAAGTCATATTCACAAAAGAGTTCCAACCATCTGCTCTGCCTAGAATTTAAAGTAGGCTGATCAAACAAATATTTCAGACCATTATGGTCTATCCTTAGCTTAAACCTCTTTCCCATGAGGTAGTGTCTCCATTTCTTTAAAGAGTGTACTATGGCTGCCAACTCCAAATTGTGAGTGGCGTAGAGCCTTTCATGCTCTTTCAATTTCCTGGATTCAAAACATATCACAAACCCATTCTGGTTGAGGACTCCACCTAGTCCTTCTTTGCATGCATCTCTGCAAACCATGATTTCTTCATCTGGATCTACAATATTCAGAATTGTTGGAATCTCTTTTCACAACTGCTTCAATTGTTGGAAGCTTTTTTCACATTCTTTTGTTCGTTTAAATTTTACCCCTTTTCTTTGCAAGGAAGTGATTGGGTGAGAAATCTTTGAAAATCTTGCAATGAATCTCCTGTAGTAGCCAGCTAGACCCATGAATAATCTGACTTATATCACATTATTAGGTGTTGTCCACCATTTAATGGCTTCAATATTTTTGGGGTCTACTGTTATTCCCTCTTCGGATATTATATGTCCCAAAGCACTTGCTAAACTTAGCAAACAGTTGGTTCTCTCTTAGCACTTGTAACACCATCCTCAAGTGTTGCTCGTTCTCTTCCTCTGTCTTGGAATATACAAGGATGTCATCAAAAAAGACAGTGAAAAACTTGTCTAAATATTCTCAGAAGACACCATTCATTAAGCACATGAAAATAGCTGGTGCATTTGATAACCCAAATGGCACCACTATGAACTCATAATGACCATACCTTGTCTTGAAGGCGGTCTTGTTGATGTCTTCATATTTAATCCTTACCTGATGGTATCCTGACCTGAGATTTGTCTTTGAAAATGCCCTTGCATCCTTCAACTAATCGAAGAGATCATCAATCCTTGGTAGAGGATACTTGTTCTTTTTAGTTACTTTATTTAACTTCCTGAAGTCAATGCACAATCTCAGGGTCCCATCTTTCTTCTTCACAAATAACACTGGGGCACCCCAAGGTGACATACTTGGGCATATGTACCCCTTCTTTAAAATTTCTTCAAGTTGCATTTGCAGTTCTTTCAGTTCTAGTGTGCTCATCCGGTAGGGATTCTTTGATATTGGAGTTGCCCCAGACATCAAATTTATAAAGAAATCAATATCTCTCTTTGGAGGTATCCCTGGTATCTCCTTGAACACATCTTCAAAATATTTCAGGACTCCATGATCCTCCAATTTTGGCACCTTATCCTTAGGTGCTTCATCCATATGGGCTGAAAATATTTGGCAACCCTTCCTGTAACACTTCTTTAGCTGCATTGTTGAGATTTCCCGGACAGTAACTGCCCTGGGAATTCCTTGGACTGCTCTATAATTTCCTTCCTCATCCAAGCAAGTGAATGCCTTGTTATGAAAGTCTAATATGTCATGGTGTTGGTCCAACCAATCTATACCAATTAGGAAATCATATGATCCCAAAGGCAAGATGTTTAAATCTGTCTTGGTACTCAGTCCATTCATGCCCACTGAATATGATTTAACCAACTCAACAACCTTTCTCTTGGCTCTTGTAGCCAACTGCACCAGCCAAGATTTCCCATGCTTTCTTCTTAGTAATTTAAATATTTCCACTACCTTAGGATCTATATAGCTATAACTAGCCTTTGAATCAATTAAAATAGTAAAGGCATAGTTATTGTCCATACCTTTGACTTCAATCATGTGTGATTTAAACTCAGCTTGCTTGTTTTCCAGGGATGCATAGATCCTTGGTACTCTTATGCCCATGTCCTCCATTGTTTCTGCTTGTTGAACATTGTGAACAGCTCTCACCTTGTCCTTTCTGTGAGGGAAATCTCTATACTTATGATCTCCAATACAGCCCCAACATTGCATAAGTGTCTACCTTGGCCTTTTCCCACCTACTTCAGCCATCTTGGGCTCCCTCAAAACTAGTTGTCCTTGAGGACTATTTCTGAAAAAATGGTGGCTTGCTCCCCTTCTGCCTCTGCTCCTTCTTAAACTTCTTCTTGTCTTCCCAAGCTCTTTGGAAAGTAGGCTTTCCCCTATGTTGATCATATAGACATTTTTCCTTCCTTATGGTTTCTTCCATAGTTTTAGGATCATCATACTGGATTTTGTCACTGATAAAAGATGGCATCCCATTCAAATATCTCTGGATCTTGACTGTCTCATCCTTGATGAAAGGGAAATACTTCAACATCTCTAGAAATCTCCTTTCATATTCATCTATAGTCATGCTACCCAATTTAAGTTCAAAGAAATCTTTCATCTTTTTGTCATAGTATCTTTTGGTTAAGTACTTCTTTTCAAAAAAAATCTTGAATTCCTTCCATGTGACATTCTTCTCCTTGATGTGTTGTACTTGCACAAGTTGATCCCACCACACGGATTCCTTTCCTTTCAGTTGATAGACTATGATTCTTTCTTCCACATAAGAGGAATAATTATGCAATTGGAAATATTTCCTCATGTCAAGTAGCCATGTCTCAGCCTCTTCATCTTTCTTGTGCTCTCCATCAAAAGTAGGAGGTTTGATCTTATTCATTCCACCCTTCAGTTCATCCACTTCGGATCTCTTATGCTATATGGTAGGAGATGGACTTGAATTGTTATGTGCCCTTCTTTTGGAATGCCTTTGGGAGTGTTGGTGACATCTGTTACCACTTCCTTCTCTTCTTTCCTCATCAGGGGACCTGTGGCTCCCTGATTTGTTGGATCCACTTTCCTTATCCAACTTCTTTTCAATTATTTCCATGCTTTGCATTAACTTCATATTGAATTCTTCATGTTGCTCCTTGGCTCTCTTAAGCCTTTTGTTATTTAATTTGGACATCTTTTTAGAATTTTTTAATGATTTTCATCATGCTCACGTCTTTATCTATTTCTTGTCTATGCCCATTGGAGTTTGTTCCTTCAAATCCCAAATGGACATCCATTTTTCTAACCTCATCCTCTATACTGTAAGAGTCTTGTGCCTCCTCCATTTCTCTGCACTATGTAACAATTTGGTTCGGTTCTGATAATTGTTAACTCTGCAAAATGTGCATACAACCAAATTTTTTCAGACTATCAGACTTAATAATTTTCCAGAATAATTTAAACAATTTGATTCAACAAAAGAATATGAAACTCCATTTTCTGTGGGTCTTGGTCGATCAAGAATCCCCACGGCTCTATCTCTGAGCCCTGTTTTGTTCTACAATTCACTTTCGGGCGCTAGCCCCTTTTTCTTCAACCCTTAATTTGCATGTAACCATGGTTGTGATCAAGTGCTATTAGTTGGGCGCTTATGCGGAGCCTTGGAAATTTGGGGCTCTGGAGCTTCGTAGGTTTCCCTTTTCGTGCATCCTAAACATCACAAAACATTGAACTCACGAAATCACGAAGGACAGTGGATCTACGGTCCACATTCCCTGTTCGGATCTACGGTGGATAGGAGCTTCGGAACTCCGGGATTCAGTGGTTTCCAAAGCACATCACAACAATATCTCGGAGTGTTGCACTGGTGAACTCGCAAAGTGGGATGGATCAACGGTCCATGGCTTCCCATCATCCAATGTCTGATAATTACTACGGAACTATGGGCTTTGGGAGTTCTGGATTGTCCATGTTGTCAATCCTTCCGAAGTGACAAGTCTCCAGACTGTTGCAGCTCTTTCCAAGTACAAAGTCATATGACACCTGACATGCCTAGGGGAGATCCATTTCACCCTAGTGACATCATCATTCCACGTCACATCCGTTTCTTTGGAACTTCCTGGCTCTGGGACTTCGGAGCTTCAGGGTTCCAGGACTTCAGAGGATTTCACATATGCACACTCAAAAACTCTTGAACCATGAATCTCAGAATAGTTCCATATCACCCCCAGTGACATCATCACATCATGTCAATTTGGCACTATGGGAATTCAGGGATTTCTTCCTCCACTCAATCATGAACCATTTCTTCTCGAGTGTCCAATCTCTAGACCTTAGGATCTGATGCCACGCGCCCCCTATGACCAACGGATGAGATTAATTTCGGCCTTTGGGAGTTCTCTACTCAATGCTACCTGTAACACCTTTCCTCTGGAGTGCCTAGTCTCCAGACTATAGGATCTGTTGTTGCCTGTCCTCCGTGATCAACGGTCAAGGTAAACTTTGGCCTTCGGGAGTTTTCATACTTAAACATCTATTGTCCAAGTTCCTCTGGAGTGTCAAGTCTCCGGACTACGGGGTGTGGCGCCACACATCCACTCCGACCAAATTATTGTCGGCCCTATCTAGTTAAATACTTCATCAAGGTTTTAACTACTTTATGTATCCATCAGGGCCCCACCATCCATGCTCGAGAGGAGTGTCACGTGGTGAAATACTAGAAGATAACACGTGACCCAATATGATGGGTGACACGTGTCACGTTCTAACTGACATTTCTACCTTCCAAAGGTTCTTAACTCACTGACACGTTGCACACATCCCATGTGTCGATGTTATCCCTGGTGACATCAGCAATTCACGTCACTTCGAGGCTTCGAGACTTCGGGCTTTGGAAGATTCACACTAGCACACTCCAATTCTCCCGAATGTCGAACTCCTGAACTTCCTTACCTTTCAGGTCCACATAGTACAACTGTCAACAATTAAGGTGGTGGCACCTGGCATGTCTAAGAAAGGTCCACATCACCACCGGTGATGTCATCATGCCACGCCACTTTGGCTCTTCAGCTTCAGGACTTCAGACTTTGGGGCTTCAGGAGATTCTGCACTAGCACACTCCAATTCTCCCAAACGTCCAACTCCGAACAAGCTGATCTTCTGACATGCGTCTCCTTTTATGAATGGTCCAAATTGTTGGGTATGTGTTATATTCTTTGCACGAGTAGTAGTGTCTGAGCGCTTACGCTGGGCGCGCAGGGGGTAAGAGGGGGGGCCGCTAGGCCCCCCCTCGGGGGGTGCAGGGGGGCGGAGCCCCCCGCATGGGGGTTCGAGGGCAGCGCCCCCGAAAAAAAAAAAATTTGGCCGACATATTTTCGTCGGGCCGACATATTTCCGGGACCACATGATATTAGGTGGTTTTTCGGCACATGGTTTTTGCCGATGGTTTTCTATTTCCAGTTAAGGAATTAGGGTTTTGGACTAATCCAGGTCTTTGGGTTAGGGTTTTGGATGCCGCTGGCTCCTATATGTATATTGTATTGTAAACAGTGTAAAGCAATGTGTATCAATATAATATATGTTGGTTTTCCCGGTTTGGGTTTCCAGGTGAAAAATCTCTGTGTAATGTTTGTATTTGCCATTGTATCTTTTCTGTTCTTTTCTGAATATCAGTTTGCAGTAGATATTGTACAAGGTTAGAATTTACACAAATGAACTCTAGACTTCAAGACTCCAAAAATTTTCACCTTAGCACACCTTGTTTCTCTCGAATTCTGAATTCCCAAACAAGCCAATCTGTCGCCACGTGTCCTTTTTGATGAACGGTCTGGATTAACTTCGTACTTCGAGAGTTCGAGAGTTTTCACTCCATCACACCTTATTACTCCCAAATGTCAAATTTTCAAACACGTCGATCTGTCGACATGTGCCTCCTTTAATGAACGGTCTAGATCAACTTCGAACTTCGGGACTTTGGGAGTTTTCACTCTACCACACTCCATTTCTCCCAAAGTGTCGAACTTCCGAACTGTTGTGAGATCTACGGCTCACAATCACTTGTGCGCAGATCTTATGGCTGAGATTTGTTCTTCACCGCTACGCCTTACCTCTTGTTCTTGACTCGATCTAACGGCTCTGATCTGTCTTTGACCGATCCAACGGTCAAGCACTTTTCCCTGGATCTACGGTGTAGATCCACTTTGGGACTTCGAAACTTCGGGCTTTGGCCCCCTTTTTCTCTATAACACATAGACTTCACTGAATTCATGAAGTCCAAAGGACTTGACGATTAAATCTCATGCACCTTTCTCCAGATCTAACGGTTGTGAAGGATCCTCCTTCTCTCAAACAGATCCTACGGTCCAAATTATAAAATTTGTGGCCCAATACCAAGGTTGTGGTGGTATCCTTCCCCTATAGGTTTCTTGAACCGCTATACTTCCTAAGCTTCTAAAAATAGTCCAAGTGTTCACATGGTGCCTTCCTGACACTCAGGAACGCTCTGAACTTCAAATTTTGTCCCTCTCGACAACAATTCACTCTGAAACTTTCACTTCAACTTTCACTAACATGGCCCATCCATGCTCAGTGTTGAAGCCTCGCTCTGATACCATCTTGTAACATCCCTGGCCACCTAGGCCGAGCCATGCTACTCCAAATAACACTTTGATTCCATCTTGTAACATCCTCGGTCACCCAAGTTAGCATCGTCACTGAGTAAACATCTTTTGCGGAAATATTCACATATAAACTTTACAAGAAATAAATAGAGATAACCTCTGATATATATATATATATCATAAACACTCTACTCATACACCTATTCATGCAGAAGCAACATTAACACATACCTGCAATATATATAGGCATTACTCATCAATTATAACACATGTACAAATACACAGCATACAATGAACAGAGAATTGGTACTTATCTTTTAATTGAAGTAAGCCAACTGTGTGCAGACCTTCCACAAACCTCCCAGCCTTAGACCACATTTCTCATCACTCTCAGCAGTGGGTCACCCCCGAGATGGGACTAAACTCCACCAGGTAAGGGATTCCTAGGTTAGGCAGGTACAACAGGAAGTTGCACAGTACAACATGAAGGATTTTCTCCAAGGAGCCACTTATGCCCGTAGCTCACAGACTCTCATTCCCCACATGTTTGTCCCACCCCAGGAGTGTACACCTTCACTATCCAACAATCCATCGGCTACTATGCCTCCCTTTCCTTGGGCTTCAGTAACAGGCTGGATCAGGAATTATCAGAGCTCTATAGCTGCTACTGGACTCCCTCTAGGAGAACTCACTTCCTCAGCACACACTCTCACCTGGAGAGAGTTGCTCACAGGCCTGACAACCTGCTTCTTCTATCCACGGGCCTAACAACCTGCTTCTTCACTCCCGCTCCTCAACACACCGACATGGTGATGGCAACAACAGAAACTGGACATGGAGGACGGTAATAACAAAACAATACGCAAGCAACCCATAGGGTACATGTGTCGCAAGGGTATCAACCCAGGTTTGTTGCAGAGGTTTGGGCTCTTGGCATTCAATAATGGCGGACTGGCTCACTGCATGCTTGCTTAGTGCATCAGTGAGTCGGGGTAATGGATGGCCAACATCGTCAGAATGGTCTGAATGCTCAGCATGGTGATAAGGTGAGAACGCCCCCCCATAAATTTGCATGCATTTTGGATGACACTTGGCTCTTCAGAAGCATGCTCCCCCTNCCCCACTTGGAACTCGTTCCTCTCCCTAAAGGAACTTAGGATAAATTAATATCCTCTTTACAACTTTTATAATAATAATATATTATTCTACTAGGATCTTAAGCTTAGGCTCTTAGGCTCTACTCTTTGCCTCCTCCCTTGCCCAACCTAGTGGAGTTCAGTCCCCCATACTCGTTCTTCATAGTCGATCTACACGCAACGATGTTGTTATATTAATAATATGGATATTTACATGTACAAAATAGGCTCTTGGGCTTTAACACCTAGGCTCCCGACCTAATCAACACATAAGCCTACCAACCTATAAATACTCGGCTCACCAACCTACAAAACATGTTATATTCGTAATTACAACCGGGTCTCATCCTTGGTATATTACATTAATTGTAGCATCTCATGATTATGCAGCTAACTTACACAATCTTTTCCCTTACACAATATGAGTAGGCTTAAATTCCATATCATATTCTTGGATGGTTGTCATCCAAATCCCTTTTCATTCCCCTAACTCCTATTGAATAAACAATGATTGAATAGCGGGGTGATAAACTATCACTTTGGTATAATTCTTCAAGATATGGGACCTAATGTGTCTAACAAACTTATAGACAGCATATGCTTGCTTGTCTACAACAAGATAATGGAACTTTGTTCCTTGTAGGCTTGTGCTCATAAAGGAAATAGGTGGTTCGCTCCCTTCATCACCTTTTTGTGTTAATACTACTATAAGAGAATGGTTGGAACCAAATGTGTAATAAAGTAAATCGAGGTTCAAATTTGGACTACACAGAATCAAAACATTTGAAACAGTTTTTTTTTATCTTTTTAAAAGATTGTTTTTCCTCCTTGTTCCATTTAAAATCAACATCCTTTTTTATCATATTTTGCAAGGCCTTAATCATTTCTACAAAATCAGGAACAAAGTTTTGCACAAAATTAATCTTCCCAATGAAAGATTGCATATCTTTCTTATTGTGTGGTAAAGGGAATAATGATATGGATCTTACTCTCTGAGGGTCTATGGTTATACCTTCTTTAGAAATAATGTTCCCAAGCAACTTACCCTCGGTGATTTCAAAGACACTCTTCTTAGGATTTAAAGAAATCCCATATTTTCTACATCTTTCAAAAATATGTGTGAGATGCACAAGATGATCTGCTTTGTTTTTTTAGTACATAGTCACATCATCCAAGTAAACAATGACAATATTGTTGATGAGACCGTGAAAAGCAATGTTCATTGCTCTTTGAAATGTGGCTTTGGCATTGATAATCCCAAAAGACATTCATTTATAAGTGAAAGTACCGATTTGGTTTGGAAAGCGGTATTTAGTTTATCTTCTTCAATGACTAGGAGTCGATTGTATCTAGAGAAATCACCAAGTAATGGAAACATTCCAGTTCTTGATACAAGTTGTAGGATTTTTTCCATGGGTGGGATAGGATAGATTTCCTTCTCAAAAGCTTTGTTCAAGTTATGGAAGTCAACACAGAGACTAATTTCACCAGTTTTCTTCCTAATTGGCACCAGGTTGGATACCCAAGCAGAATGCCAGACTTGGAAGATGATTTTGGCATCAAGAAATTTTTTCGACTCTAGACTTGGGGTTCAAGGGAAGGATGCATCATATGGATTTTTTTGTTGAAATTGTTTTACGACATTCTTCATTGGGATAGTGTGTTGGATGATACACATGCTGTAAGTTTTGAGATCGTCATATGTCCACGCGAACTCATCCTCGTGTGTTCTAAATAGTTTTATATAAGCTTGTTTTTCTTGTTCAATACAACTTTTACCAATATCTACATTTTTGGGGTTTTCATTAGTTCCTAAATTGACAACTTCATGACTTAGAGTGAAACTATGGGTTTTCATGTTTGAGGGTCATTTAAACCCATCGTATATGATTTTGACTATTCTCTACCCACTTCAAGACTTGCTTGATATTATTCATTATCTATGGATAAGTCTTTGAAATTCTCTCCATTAGTGAGAAATTCAATGATCTACTCATCACCTTCAATGACCTTACAATTTGTGACATTATCTGGAAGAGAAGGTCTCTAAAGCAATTCAACAACAATTCTACTAGCTTCAAGATCTTCCAATGGAAATAGTCTAGAGGCAACAATCACAAGGCAGTCAGGAAACACATTGTCAGAATGTGGGACAACATAAATGTTGAAAGCACCAAAGCTATCAATCAATATGTGAACTTCTTGATGATAATTTTTTAGATGAGGGGCATTACAATGTATTGTATTTTTTAGTTGCGTGATAATTATCTCAGAATCTCCAAACACTTTTATTTCTTTAGTTTTTAAATCTATGGATTTGTACAGACCCTGTACAAGTGCCTCATATTCAGTTGTATTATTAGTATAGTCAAATTTTAATCTGCAAGAAAGGACATTGTGTTTACCCTTAAGATTGATGAAAAGACAACCAACTCCAGCTCCCCCTTGAGATTTGGAACCATTTAAAAATACAGTCTAGACGTCCTGAGCACTACAAAGGCCTATTTTATTTATATTTATAGATTCAAACCTTTTTCAAGAAAAAAAAATGGCATAATTTATAGAACTGATGTTACAATCTTCTTTATCAGAGTCATCTTATCACAGTGGCAATTCTGATTTATGACTTTATGTTGCATTAGAAGTTTCAGTGATTAAATTGCCAAAGTAAGATTCAATAGCATAATTTCCAAGGATCGAAAATTCAAGAGATGAGGGATCAGTAGTAGTGTCAAGACCAGTTATTGTGTGTTTCATATATCTCTCTCAATCGATCCTAATCTTATTCAGTTTCCCACTCCACGGAAGCCAGATATGTGACTGATCTGAGGAAAAGTAACTTTGGAAGTTCTATGCCCAGTCTCTACTTAGCAATAAACCATATGCCTTGAGGATGTCCACTACAGTGATATCTATTATTTGATGAACTTTTGGGTTGGAAGATACTCGGATGACGATGCCCTTTAGTTTACCAATGACGTTGACTTATGTTCTATCAAGCTGAAGTATATGATTTGCACACTTGGTCAGAGTCACATTCATCTTTCTACAAACAAAATATGGCATAACATTTGTAGATGCCCCTGAGTCTACCAAACAATTGTGCACATTCCAATTGAATATTTTGAATGTTAAAAATAAATTATGAGTCAAAGACTTGGACTTATTTCCATGAAGAGAAACATTGATACTAGCATTTTGCAGGTCATTACTTGTTCTTTTATTAATATTCTTAGCAGCAATTGTTGGTTGTGCATCTATGTCTTTGAAAGCATTCAACAATAACTTTTGTTGATGTGATATTTTGCATAAATCAAGGATTGAAAGATGTGCTTTAGTCTTCTTCATGTCCTTGACAATTATTTATCCCATTGGATCTGGGTATCTGATAAAAATCTTACTGGTATTTGGGATACTAGAGGAATTCCTAGCAGTAGGATTTGTAGTCCAAGTTTTTCTAGTATTTGGAGCTTGGGAAGTGCTTGATTGTTGTGGCACCAGTCCCTTACTCCTTGTATGGTAATCACTTTGGACATGAAAGCCTTCCTCTATTAGTTATTCATCTTCAACCACATTGCGACCAGGGAGAATGTCCCATAGAACCATGAGTAATTCACTGGGTTGATCCAAATTTTCTTCATCCACTTGTCCCTCAATTGACTCATTATATTCTTTTGCTTGTATGCAACCATCTAGAAACTGTTTTTCTACCATATTCATGGCATTTGTCCATTAGGGATAGGTTTTTTCTAAATGACTGGCTTGATGATAGTTGCAAAAAAATCCATAGCCACCCCTTCCAAATAAATATTCAAATTTGCAAGTGGGGGTTCAATAGGTCTAGGAGGAATATGTCTTCTAAAGAAAGGCCCATATGGCCTTTGATTTGAAGTCCCTTATCCATTATTCATTTTCATGTTGATGACTTCATTCAATAATTGTCTGATCATTCTTTGCATGCTCTCCATATCCATAGAATCTTCATCTGTACCTTGCACAATTTGTTTTGGTTGAGGTCTATGTAAGATAAGGTTTTTCTTTGGTTGGGCAACCTCTTTCTTTCTGAAAGTGGTCTAGATTTCTTTGCATCCAATAATTTTAAACTCTGCCTTCTTGAATTCTTCAAAAGTTGATGCTAAGGTATTGTTTCCATCTTGCTTAACAAAAATGGAAATTGATGTGGGTAAGGCATTAGCATAAACTTCGATTTGAAGTACTTGTGTAGGTTCAGTTCCATCCCTAAACTTGTCCATATTTTACCCTCTCCTTGGGACTCATGACTAAATACAATAACTCAGACATTAAATCACTAGTGGTAGTTCTTCCCCAAACATATCTAAAAAGGATTTCTGAAAATCACCCCAATTAGTGATTAATCCAATAGGCAAATTGAAATACCAAGTAGAAGATGTGTTTTCAAAAGTGTATTGGAAAAGTCTACACACCACATATTCATGTTGCACATGCATTAATCTGATGGCCATAATGAATTTCTTAATGTGATTTTCCGAAGGACCAATTAGTTCAAGATCATATTTTGGAAGCAAGTGGTCTAGATGCTTCAAAAATTTATGTAGTTGATTGGGCAGGGATAAAGTATCTCGAGCCAACCATGATTGATTATGATTATTGGCCATATTTGAACGATGTGAATTTGTGTCCAAATGGTCAAAATATGAAATTGAGCCCTCTGAGTGGTCAGAATTAGAATTGGAATTCATTCGTCTTTCAAATTTCTCACTTTATATCAAGGTTGTAACAGGGTTGATCGATGTTGGAGGAATTAAGCCGAAAGGTTGAGTAATTTATTGTAAGGATAATTTTACCAAGTCTTCTATGGTATAAACCAAAGTATGATCCCTGGTGTTGGTCATGGTTTGAGAAGTATTTCTTCATTAAGGGAGTAAAGGGGTTACATGCAAAATATCGATTTGCATTGCCTAGGCCCAGGTAATACGTCTAAACCTCCACGTGTGATAGTGCGTATAAGATTGCCTCAATATCAAATCCAAGACTTTCAAGTCCCAAGGTGTTGGATTTTCAGAGGTTTAAATTTCAAGGATTTGAAAGATCGGTTTTAGAATACAAGCTATTTTTATGACTTTCCATACACATGCCCTCCTTCTATCACAAATTCTATTAAGGGGGTTGAAAACCCAAGACTCAACATTAGGTATTAAACCCAAGGAAAAGACTTGATTGGACTCTCCCCTATTTGAAATGAAAGGATACTCCAGGTTTCGGTTCGACAACCATTCGATGGGATTTATGAAAATGTTTTTAAAAGTAATTATGTTTTTTTAATCCTTTATGTTATATGTGAAAAATGCAACAAACAAATATAATTTGAATGGATTTAAAGAAGTCAGATATCAAGAGGTAACTCTTGGAAATAGTGAATAGAAATACTTCCATAACTTTATTCCTCTAAGAAATAATTCCACAAAAAAAACACCACTACAAGGATATTCCCAAGAAACGCAGTTTACACTATTGTAGAAAGGGGAAACTCATATGAACATCACACAATGATTTTCCATTTAATTCATAATTTTCTATAGAAATAATTATATAATGGTTAATCCTCATATGGGGTGACAACTGGCCAACATGTACATTTGGGAGTTAATATCCCCAGCCGCCATCCTCCCCCTCCGTCTAATTCGCATGGCTTCCCTGGAAGTGAGAGGAGCGTTGGTGTGCCTACATGGGAGGACTGATTTAAGGGAGACCTTAATGCTCAAGATGGACCAAGATAAACCTTGTACGATCTGGCATTCCCCTATCCACTTAGCTTTAATGCAACTTCTACATATCGAGGAAGTGGAAAATATGAAGGTGAGCACTGACATTCACAACATTGTTCTGGTTATTTCTCATTCTTGGTTTCAATGGTCTCTCTATCATTTTGGTTATTGCTCGTATTCTATTTCAGTGTGTCCCCTCCCCCTTCCATCTGTTATCTCTGCTCCAGCCTTCCCAATGCCTAGAGAAAGGGGAAAACCCAAGTGGGGACCGACCTAATATAGTTTTGTTGCTCGCCATCACCGTCCTGGACCTCCATTTGATCTTACTTCACCCCTCGCAGCTCATGACCACCCTAGACCTCCAATCGCACTTATTCTTCTCTCTCGGCCCCTTGAAGCTCCAAACCACCCTCAATTTTATTCACCATGCTCTGCTCAGAATTGGGCAAAGAATGACCAACCTATGGCGATTATGGAGGAAGAAATCCCCTAGGACCCTCCTATAGTACCCATGGACTCCAATCTCCTCGCTTCTTCGAACATTCTAGAGCCACCCTCTACTTTCGGTCATACTCCTCTGGATGATGACTTGGTGACAGGCCTGGGTGGTTGCCTTATTGAGGAAGAAATTCCTATCGAATTTCAGCAAGAAGACTTCTTAGCAGTAGACACATGCGGTGGACACATTGAGGAAGAACCTCCCACTATTATTCATCACAAAGACATGGCTCGGCCTACAAATGACTCTCCACCACAAGAATTTTATGTTGTGGCTTCGCCCAGAGCATGGTGCCTCTCTCAGGAACATTTGCAATTAATATTTTATATGTGGCAGGATGCAGAGGAGCAGCTTCACCGTTAGTCAACCCTTTCTCGACGCCTAGATGTGTTGTTTGAAGCCCAATCAAGCGAGTCAGTCAAGAGCAATTGTCCAACATGCTGCTAACCATTCGTGCTAGCTCGGTGACCAACCGAGGATGATGGCAATTCGAGTTCGCCTAAAGTTTAATTTCCTTCTCTGTCATTTTGGTTTTTTGTTTATAATGTTTAAAACAACCATGGTTGCAGATAGATGGCTAAGAAGTTTGAAAATTCTCCCTGTAGCAAACTCAAACATGCATTGGACAAATTGCCACTTGTCCTGGTTTCCACTTGTATGGCAGGACAGGTGGCAAGTTTTTTATGCGTATACTGTTTTGAAATATTTTTAAGGTAATACAAACTTTTATTTACAAAAAATAAATAAATTATACAATGGTTAATGTATTTAAATGACAAAGCATGGATTATGGAAAGTAAGCAAATGAAATAATAAAGCACGTCAAACTTATTTGTTGAACAAAAAAAGCAAGTAATTCACTAAATCAAACAAAATAACTTAATAGCATGGAAATTCTTACTAGATATGTGAGACATCAGTCAGCCATAGATTAACCCATAGGTTAGAATTGATCCATAATGAAATCTTCAACAAAATGATTTTGGCCTCCAAAAGGGAGCTTCTTAATTAACTTCGAAATAGTTATCGATTCCAATTCTTAACTATCACATCAAATACCCTAAGTCCCTTATATGTAATCAATTTAAATATTTATAACATAAAAGTAAATATAATTATGGAATAAAACAAAAAATGACCATACAAAAAAAACATGCACAAGCCATGTGATTCGCTCAACCACTACATCTTGGGCGAATTGGGACTTGTCATTGTAGGATACTCCTCGTCGTACTTTCCCCATTGGTTGAATAACCATATTCTAATTAGTGAACATGTGTTGCTCACTGGGTGAAATTAACATTGGAATTCCCCACTCAAACTGTAATGTTCCCAAGCCAATTTTTCACTGGAAACACTAATTGTTCTCTATTAACTGTTGTTTGGATGTGTGTATGTAGGTTTGCTCTTAGAGTTGTGTTTAGGGTTTGTATATTCAGTTATCAAAGCATATGAACATAGATCTGAAGATGCATCATACAGAAATACAAGAGATAACAAGAAACACCAGATATGGAACCAAATAACACAGATCTGACCTTTATTTAGATAATATGAGAAACCTAATACAATAGAACTGCAGATCTGGAAGAATATCAGATAAATCCTCTAGATGGAATATGAGTTGCTACAAAATGCTCAAGACTGAAGATACAAGCCTCCCAAGGATAGATAACAAGTTGAAGAACAATACAAGATTAACTTTTTTCCTTCCAGGGTCAAGTCCAAACCCCCCTAGCTGAAGTTACACCCTCCTGGATGGTTGTAGAGATCCAATATTTCGGCCCTGCTTCTAGAAGCCTCCAAATGATTTAAAAATCTGTGGAATGATAGATCAGGGCAAGGTAAACCCCCTCCTAAAGTCTCAAGCCGAAATACCAAGATCTGCTCCTCGAAAGACTGAAACTCCAAACTAGACTGTGCCCTCCTCAAGACTAAAGAGACCCAATAATTTAGCCCTGCTACTGGAGACCTCCAAATACTTTGAAACTCTATGGAATGATAGATCGGGGCAAGGTAAACCCCTTGGTGAAGTCTCTAGCTGAGATATGAATATTTGCTCCGCCAAACTGACCAAATCTATTTCCCAGTGGGCCCTCCTTCTCTCCAACTCTTGCCCAACTCCAGAAAATCAAATGGCAAGTAAATATCTCTCCAAATACACTAGAGATGATGGCTAAGGCCCTGCATAGAAAACCCTGGTGTCCAAATTCCAAAAGCCTTCTCAAACTCCTGGATTGAATCTTCCTTCTCTCAATGGTGCACCCTCTTGCTAAAAACCCCCAAGGTTATGTCATGCTTCTGCTCTGGATGGTTGATGGTACCTGTAGCTGATGTAGAATGGTGTGGGTGGAGTATTGCATCCCCGAGACCAAGCTTGGAACAAGTGAGGTGGGATCTTTCACCGCCGAGTTGTCCTCTAGGGTTTGTATTCTCAAAACCCTCAAAATTGTTGTGCTCTAGAGCCCAAAATCAAAATGCAATAATAATCCAAAGGTGAGTGAGAAGTGTGTCCTTCCTTTCCTTTATACCTCAATTATGTTTCTTTGTTGAGTTGGTTAACCCCTAGGGTTAACTCCTAGCTTACTCTCACGTGTTCTATTCTTTCACTAAGTTACCTTTTCTTTTCAAAGTCAACTTAATAATATAACGTTTAGCTTAGTTGATGGATTTTAGCTGACTTTCTCCCCATAGTGCATGAGACTATAGTCTAGTTGGGATGATTAGACTATTGAGTCTCTCCAACCCTCTTCATCAAGAGGTGGGGGACATTACAGTCTCCCCTGCTAGAAATTGCTTGTACACAAGCAATTATGAACTTGTCTCCTGTAATACATGTTCACTTTCCCAAGTAGCATCCTCAATAGGTAAGTTCTTCCATTTGACTAAATATTCCTTGATGCTTCTCCTCCTTAGCTTCTTTTCACGAACTTCTAGTACCTCTTTTGGTATCAGTATCAATTTCCCTTCTTCATCTAAGGGTAGCAGTTCCTCAATAGGAATGGTGTGTTGGATTATGGCTCTCTTTAAGCATGACACATGGAAAACATTGTGTATTTTGCTTCCCTGTGGAAGATCAAGCTCATATGCCATGACCCCTACCTTTTTGTTGATCCTGTAGGGTCCAAACAATCAGGGTTGGAAATTTTTTTCTCCACTTCTCTTGATGGATGCATGTTTGTACGGTTGGAGCCTTAAGTAAACAAAATCACCAACCTCAAATGTGTGCTCCACTTTATGCCTATTTGCCTGGACCTTTTGTTGATTATGTGCCCTTTGCATGTGGTCCTTCAGTTCCCTGAGCATATCACGACTCTGTTGAATCCAATCCTAAACCATAGGTGCCTTGTTGTCACCAAAGACAATCTCAACAAAGGAGAGAGGATCATAACTGTACAAGGCTCTAAATGGTGTCATACCAATAGAAATATGATGAGTGGTGTTGTAGCAGTGTTCTCCCAAATGAAGCCACCTAACCCATGCATTTTGCTGCCCTGATACATAATTTCAGATGTATCCTTCCACGCACTTGTTGACTATTTATGTTTGACCATCGATTTGAGGATGGTAGTTGGTGTTAGGGGTTAAGGCTGTAGCAACCAACCTGAATAATTCTTGCCAAAAGGTGCTCATGAATCTGCTATCCTTGTCACTCACAATGGTCTTAGGTAAACCATGTAATCTGAAAACCTCCCTGAAGAACAAATCGGCGACCTGTGTTGCACTGAAGTCTGTGGAAAAAATGTGCAAACTTGGTTAACCTGTCCACCACCACAAAAATACAATATTTTCCCTGTGCTTTGGGTAATCCCGTGATGAAGTCCATAGATACGCTCTCCCATTTGTGCTCTGGAATGTTAAGTACCTATACCAAATCTGCAAATATACTTCAATAAGACCAAGAATAAACCGTAAACCATTCACCATAACATGAACACAAGAATATAGGAAAAACCCTTGAGGTAGGGTAACACCATATATTATTCCTTAAGGAAGGAATGCACTCCTTAAGCAACACTTGCTTGTTACAATGACAATATTCTTCACTATGCTTCATTCCATTGCTTACACTTCTTTATATAGCTCTCTCTATCTCCTAGGAACCTTTTAGAGAGCCTTCTCACATTTATTACATCCAACTACCATAGTGGGCCTTTATTAATATAGTGGACCTAGTCCACCTTACATTGAATGACCACATTCTCATATATTAAATGACTTCCACTAATAACACATAACTACATTCCCATTGGGTACCTCCCTAGGTACATGTACCCCATATTACCTCCCTAGGTAAACTACATTCCATCCCCCTTCACATGTTTCATCCTCGAAACATGAGAAGAAACCATACAATATGACCAGCTAAGCAATGTAGCCAACTGGTACCAAGTACGACCATCCATCCATCCTAATGGAAGTCGAACATGATGTATATTTGCTGCCTTGCCACCCCGATCTTGCTCTGCATCATGTCGGGGTTGCCATGAGATTGTTTCTATAGCTTTATCTCTTCCCGTATTGTCAGTAGTCCTCCATGCACCTCTTGATCGGTTTCCTGTCTGGTGCCCTGCTGGTGCATAAATGTGTTGATGCACACACCCTTGCCTTGATGACTATTGTGTCCCTATATCATGTGGATGGCGATATACAACAACTGTAAGTATCTGTTCTTTTTTCTTCAAATCTCCAACACTTTGTGCCTTTGAGTCAATGACCTCCTTAGGTTCTCGATTATGTTCGTCCTATAGTTTTCTTCATCTCCTTCTGTAGACTCTGCCTCTGATTCAACTTCAGACTCAGCAATAACTTCTTTGCTAGCTTCCATGGGCCCATCTTTCTTACTAAGAGACACATCTTGCAATGTAATTTTCTTTTTCTAGTACTAAATCTTTAGAAACTTCTTTTGCACATTAATATTAATGGTACCCATTGATTCTATCCAGGGATATCCCAAAACAATGTCTTCATCACCCATATCTAGAGCCTCAAAATCTGAATGAAACACATATTTATCCATACTGAGCTTCAAATCTTTAAAAAGTTTAACATTTTCACCTGCAACCTGTGTGCTTTGAATATTCTTTGCCGAAACTTGCAATCTATTAACCAACTGAATATTGATAAAATTTTGTTTGCAACTAGGGTTAATACAAACAATGACATTTTCTTTATGAATACAACTATCAACTTGGAATATAGATTTTCCACATGAAAATAAACTCTTGGTGATGTATTTATCCTTACTCTTTGTATGAGACCACTTGTCTAAAAGTAATTTTTCAAGTGCTTCCTCAGAAAGTGACATCCACTCATAATGGTGAAATGATTTCCACCATATGAGAGCATTACCTTTGAAACCTCGGTCTACAAAAGATTTCCACTACCCTTTACATTCTAACTTGTGGGACTTTAAGAAGTCTTCAACACTAGGACCATCATCTTTTCCTGTAAAATACATCTTGCTTGGAAAAAATATTCAACAAAAAATAGGGTTTAAAAATAAATTACTGCAGAAAATCGCGGTTTTTTCTGGAAAAAACCCTGAAAAACAGTTGAATTTAAAATGCTCATAACTTTACTTCCCAGACTCTGTTTCGGCTGATGTTTTTTTTTTTAAATTGGGTATTTTTCCGAGAGGAATTCAAATACCTAATTTTTTTTTCCAAATTCATCTCGTCAATATTCATATATGAACTTGAAGTGTGCCGCCCTCTTTTTCTTCCCTAGAAAAATTCTGCAAAAAGAGCAAAAAAAATTCCCTTCTTTGGCCAAGAAAAGTGCTCTGATACCAATTGTTAAGTACCTATACCAGATCTGCAAATATACTTCAATAAGACCAAGAATAAACCATAAACCATTCACCATAACATGAACACAAGAATATAGAGAAAACCCTTAAGGTAGGGCAACACCATATATTATTCCTTAAGGAAGGAATGCACTCCTCAAGCAACACTTTCTTGTTACAATGACAATATTCTTCACTATGCTTCATTACATTGCTTACACTTCTTTATATAGCTCTCTCTATCTCATAGGAACCTTCTAGAGAGTTTTCTCATGTTTATTACATCCAACTACCATAGTGAATCTTTATTAATATAGTGGACCTAGTCCACCTTACATTGAATGACCACATTCTCATATATTAAATGACTTCCACTAATAACACATAATTACATTCCCTTTGGGTACCTCCCTAGGTACCCGTACCCCATATTACCTCCCTAGGTTTACTACACGGAATGGGTAGTGGTTGTAATAATCCTACTAGATGGGTGTGCTTATCCTTGTTTACCTGACAAGTAATGCATTCCTTGATGTGGCGCATCACATCTTTGTTCAAACCTTTCCAGGAGAATCTTTCCCTTATCTGTCGGTATGTTTTGACAAATCCTTGATGTCCTGCCACTGGTGAATCATGGCATGCTTGTAGTACCTTGGCCTTAAAGGCTGACTCAGGAACCAAGAAAATTCGGCCCTTGTAGTAGATGATGTCATCCATTATTCTGAAGTTGTCATCATGTACCTATCCATCCATTAATTGACATGCAAATTGGTTCTTTGAGTATTCCACCAAAAGGTGGGCCTTCCAATCAAATGAGATATCAGTCATAGCATAAACTGATGGCCTCCTGGATAATGCATCTGCCACTACATTATTCTTCCCTTTTACGAACTCAATGTCAAAATCATAAGCCTGTATCTTGCTAACCCACTTCTGTTGCCTCTCATTTAAGTCCTTTTGATCCAAAAAGTACTTAAGACTGTTGTGATCTATTTTCACCACAAATTTCGCTCCTACCAAATATTGTCTGAACTTAGCCAATGTGTGCATGATGGCAAACATCTCTTTGTCATAGATGGTATAAAGAAGCTCGGGACCCCTTAGTTTTCATCTTTCATAGACAATAGGGTGATTATTCTACATAAGCATTGCTCCAATGCCCTCCCCAGAGGCATCACACTCCACTGTGAAGGGTTGTGCGAAATCTGTTAGAGCCAAGACTGGGCACGTACTCATTACCTTTTTCATTTTGTCAAAAGTCAATTGTGCACGTACTCCATTTGAATGCTCACTTCCTGGTCAAATTGGTTAAGGGTGCACAAAGTTGTGAGAAGCCTTTGACAAACCTCATGTAGTAGAAACAGATGCCAAGAAACCCCTTCAATTCTATGAGGGTCTTAGGTGTGGGTCAGTCGAGTATAGTTTGTATCTTCTCTTGGTGTACATGTACCCCATTTAGCCCAATGATGTGTCCCAAATAGAGGACCTTTGTCATTCCAAATTCACATTTGGATTCCTTAGTATACAAGGACTTCCCTTCCATGATGGCCAGAATCTGCTCTACATGTTGAATATGCTCCTCCCAAGTCTTTCTATAGATCAACAAGTCATCAAAGAATACTAAGACAAATTTCCTTAAGTGCTTGTTGAAGACATGGTTCATGCAACATTGGAAGGTGGCCAGCGTATTAGTCAGTCCAAATGGAATCACTAAGAACTCATAGTGACCGTAGTGACATCTAAAAGCAGTTTTGGGCACATCCTGCTCCCTCATCTTGATTTGATGATAGCCAGAGAGTAAGTCAATCTTTGTGAAGTAAACAGCCCCATGAAGCTCATCCAATAGCTTATCAATCCTCAGAATGGGGTACCTTTTCCTAATTGTCTTCTTATTCAACGCCCTGTAATCAATGCACATATGCATGGTCTTATCCTTCTTTTTCACTAGCGCCACTGAAGATGCAAAGGGATTGGAACTTGACCTAATGTGGCCCATGTCTAGTAGTTCTTTGATAGCCTTCTCGGTTTCATCTTTGTATTTCTTTGGGTGTCTGTAGGGAGTGGAGATGACAGGTTTCACTCCCTCTTCCAACTCTATGATATGCTCAAACCCCCTATCTAGTGGTGCTCCTGGTAGAATGGGTCCAAAGACTTTTCTATGCTTGTTAATGATTCTTTGAATCTCTAGTGAGTAATGAGTCTCCCCCTTCTTATCCACCCGTACTGATATTCTACATTCAGCAACATATGCAATGTCTTCTCTTCTGAAAATGGCCTCCATGCGCTTTGTTGTAACCACCCTAGGGGTGTTTCCTGGCATGCCCCTGAGAACCACCTTTTTCCCATTTTCCTCAATGAAGAACATCTCCATGGTCTTGTAGTTGGTAGTGATTGGTCCCAATGTACTAAGCCATTGAACCCCAAGGACGCAATTAGTGTCTGGAAGGTCCATCACGTAGAAGTCTTGTTCTAAATCATGTCTTCCCAATGTAAGCTTCATTCCCGGAATATACCTGTCACAGGACATAGTGCACCCTCCTGCTACCTCCACCCTGAAACCTTCAAATTCAACAGTGGGTATGTGTCTTCTTTGTAGTAGGGCTGAGTCAATGAATTTGTGTGAAGCACCCCCATCAATGAGAACCGAAACTTTTTGCCCCTGCAACACCCCTCTCATCCTGAAGGTGTTGTATTTGGGTACCCCAATAATGGATGCCAATTTTACCTTCTCATCTGTTGCAAGGTCGTGACTTGTATCTTCATCTTATGTGTTTTCGATGGTGTCTGCTTCTATATTTTGTAGGTGGCTGAAACCTTCATCTTCCTCATTATCATAAGTTACTTCTATTTAGTGTGCCTTGCCTTTGCCCATACACTTGTGGGTTGGATCCCAAGGTTCCTTGCACGTGTAGCACAATTGCTTCCTCCTCGGTTCTCTTCTAGTGTTTTCATCCATTCTACCCCTTCCTCGGTCAAACCCCCTTTGGTCTCTCCCCCCTTGGTTCATGGGAGGTATTTGGTCTCTTCCTCCTATGTTTAGAGGTGGTCTAGGGGTAAATATAAATTTCGTTGTTGAGCCCAAATCTCTTGTCCTCCATATAGCATCCTGTAAGTTGGTAGGCTTGAAAGCCTTTACCCAACCCCTTAAGGTTTCCATCAACCCCTCTGTGAAGAGAATCATGAGTCTCGATTGAGACACATCCTGCATGATGATTGTTATCCTCTAAAACTCCTCTATATATACCTCTGGTGACCCTGTCTGCCTGAGTTGGGTGAGTTCCCTGAAATGTAGCTCTGGATCCCCCTGGTCAAACCTGTCAATAAGCCTCTCTGTAAACTTTGTGTAAGCCACGATCTGGTTGTGGCCTATTGTAGTTAACCCATGGTACCACCAGTCATGAGATTTTCCTTCCAAGTACATGGTGGAAAAATTTATGGCATCCATCTCTCTCATTGGGTTAAGTTGTAGGTAAGTATCAATTTTCTGCACCCAAGCATGTGCAATCACCTTGGAAGATCCGTCAAAATATGGGATTTCCATCTTACCAGCCCTGCGCTCTAATTCATAGTTGTTCCTGTGATATGGTTTGGGTTTACCCCTGAATTTAAACCCACAATATTGCTCCAGTGTGATTTTCCTTTGGACCCCTGCACTCAGTGAGTTATATTCCCTGGCATATTGTTCTAAATTATCCTCAATCTCACCTTGGTAGTTCAACTATGTCTGATTATCCAAAAATGAAGGTAGATAGGGCCTAGGGGTGGTCCTGCTATATGTATGTCCCTGTCGTGCACCTCCTCCATAGCTTTGCCTCTTAGTGTGATAATGGGGAATGTGCTCATGCTGATGTCTAGTCCCTCCATGAGACCCACTAGCCTCTCTGTTGACATAAATTTATGGGCCCTTTCCCCCATGATTCATCTGCATCAGGAGTTGTGTTATCCTCTCCTGGATTTCATTTACCTTTCTCAAAGTCTCGGTCATCTCTACCTGTCCCCTACATACTTCTTCCTGGTTCTCCTCTAGGCGATGCACAAGTTTTCCTTGTGACACATTTATGGAATGTTGTAAGCCCCTAGCTAACCCTGCTAGAATCTGTGGCTCATTGTCTTCACCTGATCCTTTCATTTCGGCCTATGTCTCCTCTGTTTGTTTCCTTCTTCTTCCCATGTATATGCCACTGAACTTCAGCATGCGTTACTCCCCACTGGCTGGGAGGATCAACGCTCTGATACCACTGTAATGTTCTTAAGCCAATTTTTTCGCTGGAAACACTAATTGTTCTCTATTAACTGTTGTTTGGATGTGTGTATGCAGGTTTTCTCTTAGAGTTGTGTTTAGGGTTTGTATATTCAGTTATCAAAGCATATGAACATAGATCTGAAGATGCATCATACAAAAATACAAGAGATAACAAGAAACATCAAATATGGAACCAAATAACACAGATATGGCCTTTATTTAGATAATATGAGAAACCTGATACAATAGAACTGCAGATCTGGAAGAATATCAGATAAATCCTCTAGATGGAATATGAACTGCTACAAAATGCTCAAGACTGAAGATACAAGCCTCCCAAGGCTAGATAAAAAGTTGAAGAACAATACAAGATTAACTTATTTCCTTCCAGGGTCAAGTCCAAACCCCCCTGGCTGAAGCTATGCCCTCCTGGATGGCTGTAGAGATCCAATATTTCATCTCTGCTACTGGAAGCCTCCAAATGCTATAAAACTATGTGGAATGATAGATCGGGGCAAGGTAAACCCCCTCCTGAAGTCTCGGACTGAAATACCAAGATCTGCTCCTCAAAAGACTGAAACTCCAAACTGGACTGTGCCCTCCTGAAGACTACAGAGACCCAATAATTCGGCCCTGTTGTTGAAGACCTCCAAATACTTTGAAACTCTATGGAATGATATATTGGGGCAAGGTAAACCCCTTGGTGAAGTCTCTGGCTGAGATATGAAGATTTGCTCCTCCAAACTGACCATATCTATTTCCCAATGTGCCCTCCTTCTCTCCAACTCTTGCTCAGCTCCAAAAGATCAAATGGAAAGTAAATATCTCTCTAAATACACTTAAGATGATGGCTAAGGCCCCGCAGAGAAAACCCAGGTGTCCAAAATTTCAAAAGACTTCTCAAACTCCTGGATCGAATCTTCCTTCTCTCAATTGTGTGCCCTCTTGCTGAAAACCCCCAAGGTTATGTCCTGCTTCTATCCTAGATGGTTGATGGTACCTGCAGCTACTGTAGAATGGTGTGGGTGGAGTATTGCATCCCTGAGACCAAGCTTGGAACAAGTGAGGTGGGATCTTTCACCACCGAGTTGTCCTCTAGGGTTTGTATTCTCAAAACCCTCAAAATTGGTGTGCTCTAGAGCCCAAAAGCCAAATGCAATAATAATCCAAAGGTGACTGAGAATTGCGCCCTTCCTTTCCTTTATACCTCAATTATGTTTCTTTGTTGAGTTAGTTAACCCCTAGGGTTAACTCCTAGCTTACCCTCACGTGTTCTATTCTTTCACTGAGTTACCTTTTCTTTTCAATGTCAACTGAATAATATAACGTTGAGTTTAGCTAATGGCTTTTAGATGACTTTCTCCCCAAAGTGCATGAGACTATAGTCTAGTGGGGATGAGTAGACTACCGAGTCTCTCCAACCCTCTTCATCAAGAGGTGGGGGACATTACAGCCTTTTGATATAGTTCTCAATTTTGGATGGACTCCAATCGAGTCGTTGATCTTACTTCACTCATTAAAAATCTTTGAAGCTTCCTACATTCTAGCAAGGAGATGCTCTTGACTTATTTCACTCACATCCCTGCAATATCCTTGAATAGATCCCTCACTTCACTGGCTAGTCAAAACCCTTTAGAAGGAAGAAAGCTAGGCAACTTGCATCGTGAAGTGTTGTCTTTGATGAGATCCTAGATTTTGATACAAGCTAACCACTCATCTTCAATATGTTTTTTTGATCCATCAACCAAATTCCTCTAGTAATTGATTGCTTGCTCGATCTTGAACAACTATGCCTTGTCTAACATTTTGATTATGCGATCCTTTTGATCGTGACTCTTCTGAATTTGTTTAATAAAATCTATTTGGTCTTCTACCTTGGTTTGTTGTTCCTTCTAAATAAGATTATATTTGCATAGAATAGACATCTAAATACTCAATCCTTGCGACTCAAACACTTTAATAATGAGAGCTTTTCTAATCTAGTCATTATTTTTTCCCTCTTCTAAGACTTTCTCTATGAAACTACCTATTGCATCTTGTGCTCCTCTGTAGTATTTGACATGGTTCTCCAAAATAGAAATTTGTTTGCCAAGGATTTTTATTTTCTTTGCTCTAGATTTGGCCTTATCAATGGTGGCATGTGAAATGGCTATCCCAACTGACAACGGGTCATTGAGCGTAGCTTTCTTAGTTTCTAACGTAGACTATTTGGTTGTGCACATAATATAGGTATCTACATTCACCCTATTTCTCTTTTGGGTTCTCTTGATAATAGCTTACTTATGACGGTTATATGTTATAGATTCAAGATCTGCAACTTCTTCTATAGTTTATGGAATTAGGCGGACTCCCCATGATAAAACATTTTCTAG
This sequence comes from Picea engelmannii, assembly GCA_009831015.1. Lineage (NCBI taxonomy): Eukaryota > Viridiplantae > Streptophyta > Pinopsida > Pinales > Pinaceae > Picea > Picea engelmannii. The sequence goes on along the minus strand of ML782548.1, from coordinate 1,993,014 downwards.
ACTTCCTGGAGTGTATATATATTCCAACATTAGTTCTTCACCTCTGTCTCTGGCCTTTGAAGTAACAACATCCTCCTCTATCAAATTTATGGCATTACTCATAGGTGGGGGTGCCCATTGTGTTGATTGCTATGTAGGATACTACTCTCGGTGTTGCTTTGTATCACTTGTTGCTCCATTTGTCTCCATTTCTGTCCAGGCAACTTCTTGTTGCAACCTTCCTTCACCATTCTTCTTCTAGTTATCTCTTCCTTTGTTCTTCAGTGGTTAACTTCTATTTTTCCTTCCTTTCATTTTCCTCTTGTTGCCTCACCTCTTCTTCTTTTTCTTTTGCTCCTTAGCCTATAGCCCTTGTACTTTGGATCTCTTATTTTGTTCCTCAACTAGGAGGCTTTGTTCCTTCCAATTCTTCCTTGATTCCTCTTCTTGAATGATTTCTTCTTCTTCCTTTATTTTCATCTTAGGTTCTTATCTCTCTTTCTCTTGAGTATCTTTCATACACTTTTTCCTTAGTTTTTCATCAGCTACTAATATTTTAATTTTTACTTCCAACTGAATATTTGATTCATCTCATTTTTCCTAATTTCCTCCTCAATCTTCCTTCTCAACTCCTCAATTTTTCTTCTTTTCTCATCCTCTTGTTGTCATCTCTTTTACTCATCTTCAATTTATTTTCTCTCTACCTTCTCCCTTAGCCATCTCTCTTCAACTCTTCTATATCTCTCCCCTTCCTTCCTTGTTTTCCCTACTTCAACTAGCCTTCCGCTTATCTCCTCTATTGGCTCATTCTGGGACATCGTAGTGAAAGCTACTAAGCTTGAATATTTCAACTTGGGTTGGACATCATCCCAATCTTTAGCATTTTCATAAGGGAGTTCATATTTCCATTGCTCGTGCATATATGGCTAAGATAGAGAGATCATGTCACAATGTTTAGCCACAAGACCATGAGGGTCATGCCTTTTGAATTGGCCTCAAAGGAATCTATATTTGAGGATGACATTGGCCTCTTTTCTAGCTTGTTTCATATCTTTCAGGTGATAATGGCCCAAGCTAAAATGATATGAAATAAAACAATTCTTTCTGGTTTCTTTAAGCACATAAGCATTGAAACATTGTAAAACAACACGGTAAGCAATTTCTCCCAAAACCAAGCTATTTGGAAAAAACTTGGGTAACAAATGCAGTGATGCAATTGTGCCAAAGATTCTCAAATAGTTAAAATTGTCTTACAAATACCAACTTCCAATATATCCAATCAACCTCATAACTTCATTAGTCGACCTTGGTCAATCCTTGCAAAAGATGAGCCTATGAAGTGGTGCCAAAAACAAGTCACAAATCATAGTATAATGCTTCTTACATTTGTTCTCCCTGAGAACTTGATAGTACATGTACAAGAGAGGTTTTGAAAATGTGCCAATTCAGGTTTACAATTGTGAAGACATTCCTTGCACAAATCACATCTATAAGATAAGATGACATGTATAAGGTTGGTACTACTATTGGCTTGGCCTTAGCTTTTTTATCCCTTTCAATAATTATGTTGAATGAATGAGAGAGGATGGTATCCTTGTTAAACATATAACCAATAATCACCACAATGTATGCCAATGGCAACCATGCATCTTTGAAGTGTAAGCAATCCTTTTCTCCATATAGCTCGGTTATTAGAGCCATTGTATACACATAGGGTTCTCATAAATTTGTGATGGAGTAGATACCACCAGACCGGTAGAGAACCTTTTGTCCTCTACCCACTAGCTAGATATAATACTCTTTATGTCATGTTGTTCATAGAATTGTTCCACAAAAATGTTCTCCATGAATACCTCGAGTTGTGGTATCCTATTGTACTTTTCAAGCTCAGAAGCCAAATAGGAAACAATGCCCTGACCATCTTCATTGAGATAGTACTAATTTGTGTGTTAGCACAAGAAATAATCCAGTCAATAGCCTTAGAACAAGGCATAATCGATGTCCTCACTGCAACAAAATGCAAACGAGATCTCCTTATATTAAGGAACACCTTATCATTTGCTTCCCTTATCTCAGGGTCATTGTGGGGGACTATATTGAGATATTCTTCAGTTTGCAAGTTTCTGTATACTTCCCCCCATCTTAGAAAAGGAGTTTGAGTGCATGTAATGGCTTTAATGTCTTTGAACATAAGCCTTGGTTGCTCTTACTCTAGTATGGGTATCTCTATGACAGGGACATATTCTTCTGAGGAAGTGTCGATTTCAACATGTGTTTGATGGGAGGACTTTGTTAGTTCCTTGGGTTTCTTCCCCTTAGGGGATTTTCTAGGTATTCTAGTAGGATTCCTCCTTGGAGGCATTTTACTTGGAAATAAATGGAAAATAGGAACAAAGTGAAAGGCAAAATCTTGTTCATTCATGACAACATTCACCATTATGACATCAAACTCTATAATGCATCAACAACATGAAATAAAAAATCCATATGGAAAATTTCGACAAGAGGAAACAGTAAGACTTATATCAATTCCTTTCACACAAGCATCCACAGTTCTTGGTTTGTTCAATGTGTTTTAGAGAAAACATGTAAATTATTCTTGAAATTATAGAGTTCATAATCATACCTAGAGCGCTAAGCTACAGACAATGTTGTATAAAGGAGATGAGTAAGAACAAAGGCAACCCAACTCTGTTATAGAACTTAGTCGGCCACGCACGAGGCGTGAAGGAAAAAGAGAAACCGAGCAAGCAACCACTCAAGGAATTTGTACAATATTATTCAACTATCCTAGCTTAGAATTACCAAACTCAAACTCACAATCTAAGTTGTCAACACCCAAATTCTCACTCATAGAGTTCAATCCTCACTCACATAATTCAAATTCTTAGTTTGGTGAGAAAAATTGTGGCAATGTTTGAATATTTATAATGACATTGAATCAATCTAGCGCCATCATTGCCAAATCCGGATTGAACCCTATTGGATTATGCAAATCTTAGCAATAACTACGATTTCACAGTCTAGCGACTAAATTGTTGAATTAAAGGTTAATGGCGGCTAATCAAATTTGTTATCAACGATCAATTTTCACTTTGGTGTTTAGATAAAGTTTTGAGACGCAGCTAAGGAAAGCTTATTAGTCCCTCCCAAAGGCAAGTGGGACTCTAGCATTCAATTCAACGTTGAATCTATATTAGTTCAGGTTTGAATTTAATATATTTATGTTTTCCCTAGTATAGTTTGTAATTTTTTTTATTCAATAATTTACAAAAAAATATTTATTTGTAAATTATTTGTAAAGATTTCTGGAGAGAGAATGGGAATACTACATGGCACCCAGCTTGTTAATTTTCTTTGACATGCCCGACAATGTCTACCCTGCTCGGTTTCGAATATACAGATGCTTGGGCTTGGCTCAGTCAGTTTTTCCCATCCATCAGGAGCCTCCTTTAGGTAGGTAAGGAAACAAACCGACCGTAATCTCAGCATAGAATAAATCCCTTGAACGAAAGGCCTGAACAAGAGCTCTTCTTCCTTGGCCGATATGATGGCCAAAGAGATGCTCAAGTTCGAGAGTGGTAAGTCAATTCTCGACCCCAGGCTGTGTTTGTTCTAAACCCACTCTTTCTCTTCTAGGGCTCGGTTCCTCCTTGTCAAGACGATTTCTGCTCTAATCGACCCCCACCCATCCATTTTGTTTCTTCCAAAATTTGACTTCCTCTTTTTAAAGTCACTTGCATTTGACTTCCTCTTTGTAAAGGCACTTGTAGTCTACGACTGAATGAAACACAAGTAGGTTGGAAAACAAAGGTGTGCATTGATTCACATTTCACAGGTAGGCCTTTCTATAAAAAATAACTTATAGTTTGAAAGCATCTGAGATTCAATCAAAGATAATAAATTCAAGAACTTCATCCTTATATAGTGTGCTTGTCACAAAGATTTTGAACCACTACAACCATGTCTTCAATGCTTTCAAAGCATGATATGATCGGTCCCCCATTTGATATCAATTCTTTCATGCAAACCATCTCCCAATTTCATCTCCACACAGAACTTGGTTGTTGAAGTTCTATCGAAAGAATGGGTCTTCATGTTTATGTCCAACATTGGGACCAACAACTTTAGTAACAGATCAACTAGGCTCCTGTGATGAAAAGAAAGAATAAGAAGGTACATGTACGTCTGTACAAAAGGACACTTGGTGGCTATGCACCCTCCAACGATGACGTTGAAGCTTCAACACCATTGCCCATATATTCGTGGTGGCCTTTTTAAATATTAGTAAATGATTCGACTGTTTTGATGTCAAATATTAAAAATAATACCTCAATGGCAACAAGGGCAAGACGATCTCAAATATTAAAAATAATACAAAGACACAATGGCAACTGCTACGCAAGACGTACATATGGTAGGAAGAGCTTAACAGATAAATGGCATTGTCTAATTGGTTTGGTAGACAAAGGTTTTGAAACGTTTTCTCATATTTTTTTGTTTGCTAGTTTGTCTGTAACCTGTGGGAATAGCCTGTGGCTAAGAAACCACGACTCAGGGGCATCTAAGCCGTCAAAATCCCCTGGGGATCGCACCCGGCCTAAGCCACACCAACCCTTAACATGGCTGGATTTTTTGTCCCCGCAGGTTTCGAACCGGTGACTTTAACATCACAGAGTGCCTTAACAGCACACTCCCTCACCGACTGTCCTACACCTCGGGGAAACGTTTTCTCATATTAAAAATGTCTAATTACATAATTAAATGTGTTATTAATACTTAACTAAACATACTAAGAGGTTGGTTTGTGAAGATCAATATGATTAAGCATTTAAAATAGTGGGTGAAGATCCTTTTGAATTGGTCTTTAAAATTAATTCTGCTAATTACTTTGAAATCTTAATTTTATTTATTTGAATTAAAATTAATTATTTTAATTACTTTAAAATCTTGTTTATTTGAGTTAAAATGAATTATGTTAGTTACTTTGAAATGTTATTTATTTAAGCTCTGTAAAAATAAAATTACGATTGTACAAAACATAGTAAAAATAGTATATGTACAAAACAAATATGAATTAAATATTATATCTATGTTCCATCAGTCATAGATTATTAAGCATTAAAAAGGGAATTCTTAAATAATTTGAAAAATCTTATTAAGCTATGTAAAAAGATAATCTAATTTAAATTTTATATTCCCAGAAAGTATGGATGTCAAAAACTTATACATGAAAAAGTATAATATGTATAGAATATTGGGATGGAAAAAATTATATATGAAAACTTATTGAATATTGGTTGAGTTCATCTTATATTTTGAATTATAAGCCATGCTAACATGTTAATAAGAGTTAAGGTTGTAATGGATATTGGTTAAGCTCATATTATATTTTGAGCGTTAAACTATCACAGTATGTTAACGAGTCTGCATAGCGGCATTACTTGCCGCTGTTGCAAGATGGTATACATAAAATAGACTCTGAGAAGATGGTATATAATTTTATCCACATTTTATGGTGCGTGTAATTATAGGCTATAGCATGGAGAATCTCATATCTAAAGAAACAACAAGTGTCACTGCAGTGGTGATGTCCTTGCCGAAAAGTTTTGTACAAATCTATTAATGTTAATGTAATGTATTGTAGCAATTGTGAAATATATTCATTAATGTAAATTTAAATCCGTTGTCTATTCTCGACAATTTATCATTGTGGTAGAGAATCAAGACAATAACTCATTGTCATAGGAATTAAAGGAGAATAACACAGAAAATTTGTAGATAGAAGTGAACAAAAATCACTACCACCTTACATAGAGGACCTGGTGATTTGGAGAAATGTCATGATAATGACATAGGACCTCAATCAACATTGGACAACCAATTCAAATTAGTTCACTTATAATGAGTGTAGAAATCATAATTGATATTAGAACTTGTGCCTAAATCCTTGTAATAACCCATTCTCGAGGTGCCATAAAGAGATGGATGACTCATCTAAAAACCAACAGACAAATTAGCTACATCACTCATTTCTTTCTTTGGAAGGGGTTCACCTCTTATTCAACCTCTGTGATCACCTTCGATTTCTCTATACTTTTGGAGGTAAACTATACTTTTGGAGGTTAAGAGTCAGAGAGAACATCCTCAAGAGTGATAGTTTCTCTGCTCTCTCTGGCAATGCTCATTCGCTTCGCTGGTGATGAAGCTTATGTAGTCAGACACACATTCATGAATGGTCTCCTTTGCACCATCAAAAATATTTTCATGGGTGGGAAGAACTTTCATCATTATCCTAATGACATTAGGAATAGGCATGAACCTATCTTTCTCTTTCATAGCATAGTTTTTCCTGTCTCCATCCTCAAAGTTGAGGCTGTCCGGGCTTGTAGGGCGTCCAACTTCGAACATATTACCTACTAACACAGAGAGGCAAGGAAGCCTTGTTTGTAGAAATAAAACCTTAATCAATGTATATATCAAATAGTTAAATAAAGTTTAATGCCCCTCTAATATTCTATTATATTACAATATTGGATCACGTGATGGAAACAATAGCAGACTAATCTATTCAATAACAACCATGTAGTTTCTATGATACTGTCTAATATAACCCTAATATAACATGCATCACTTTTCACTCTTAAAATGTACAAGAGAATTAGTTCCATAAAATGTACGGGAAAATTAGTTCCATCTGAGGATATTTGACATTATGCAAGGTTTCTATAAAACTAGTAGTTGAGTCTATGCTCATTGAAAAAAGAGTTGCTTCATCTCTACAAGCCAAACAAGCTTAAAAGTCATTCACTATTCCTTTTCTTATCTCAATAGAAAAATAATGGAAATGCAGTAAAATTACAAGTGTGACAAATAGGCAATCACATAGGCTATAATGGAAATTTTGTAATCAAAATAAATGGAAGTTAGATAACATATGATTAATTAAATTACAAGTGTGACAAATAGGCAATCACGTGGGTTGTAATGGAAATTTTATAATCAAAATAAATGGAAGTTAGATAACATATGATCAATTTTGTGCATAGTTTCAGTATAATTATAATTATGTTTCTATTCATATCCATGAAATTACAAGTGTGACAAATAGGCAATCACGTGGGTTGTAATGGAAATTTTATAATCAAAATAAATGGAAGTTAGATAACATATGATCAATTTTGTGCATAGTTTCAGTATAATTATAATTATGTTTCTATTCATATCCATGATTAAATATCTCATAAAAAAGTATAAAAATAACATACACAGGCATAATGATATTTCAACCCAATGCTCTTGTATGAGAAAGGAATATATGTTTCTTTCCCTGTTATTGCAAACAGAAAACGGATATAAGAGAGTTAGGTACAAGAGAGTTAAGTTGAGCTATATGGATTTGTATCATAATAAACATGTGTGATAGCTATAATAGCTAATATATGTGTAAGTGTTTTAATTTAATGAAACTGAAGTTTTTATGTAATTTAGTTTCTATTTGCAGTTTCTTTTTCTTCCTTTTTTTTCCATTGCCACTATAAAGTAGTGGCACATAAACACTATATCTAAAAAAAATTAAGTTATTTTTGTAGCATTAAAGTTTTTAGCCTATTTTTATGCACAATTTTTAGTAAAATCCAAATTTTATAGGTTTAACATGTAAGCTCTCTCTTTTAGTTTATTTATGTGGAAAACTACACAATAATAAAATATTTTTCAAGCAATATACATATTCTAAAATTAATATTTTTCTATAACTTAAAAATTCAAAATAATGATAATAACAATCTATCACACTAAATAGGGGTGGCAGGATGGGCAGGGGTTCTCTATGGCCCCGATGAAATCCGAGAACTAGTCTACTCCTGGGGACTAAGGGAAGAGTCCATTAACATAGCATAAGCTCTCAGTCTTTGGCAAGGACTCATTCAAGCCCAAAAGCAAGCCATCAATGAAATCACGATGATAGGAGACTCTTGGATCTTAATCCAAGCCATGATCACCAACTCAATGCCAAACCAAATGAAACTTCGACAAATAAGAAAGATGTGATTTTTGAAAATCTATCACACTAAATAGAGTTTCTATACCTGTAGAAATAGGAAAGATGTTATTTTTTAAAACCGACACAAAACAGAAAAATATAAAAAAATACATGAAAGCATAAAAGCATTAAAAAAAACAAATTGGTCTCATAAGACTACATCTTTTATCATTTGCATCCTACACTCAACTACAAACACAAACGTTAATTTAGAAACACAAATGTTAGGTTCAATTGTGTCACCTTTGTGAACTTGCCAACAATTATACGGGACATAATTGTTTGGTTCCAATGCTACTCAAATATGTTTATGCTTCAATTGTAATTTTGGTTCCTGGTTCGGAACAGTTCATTCTAACTGAGGGTGGGTAAGGCCCTGGACCTGACTGAGCTTCCAACTCCCAATATCAATCAAACCCAAGCTTCCATGCTTTGCAATGATATGCCAAATTAGAGTTACAATGAATAGACAGAGTTGTAAAGTCTAAGTTGTTATATCTTTTTTTGTTCTAACCTGATTAAGTTAGGATACCATCGAATATAGAATATTAATACAATAAAGTAATTGCTTCCATGTACAAACTGTTAGAAAAACAGGACCGTGGAGCAATAAAATAAAACAAATGCGGAAACAAAACACAGAAGATACACAATACAATAGAGACACAGATTTACGCAGTTCACCCAGTGTTGGCTACGTCCACCAGAGAAATTGTCAGGTCCTTCCTTTATTATTATCCAGCATATGAAGGGATACAACCTACAGCAAACCCGTTGTAACTTCCTCTTCTTTCTCTCACAATCTCCTATCTCAGAATACAATATTTGCCATCAACCATAGCCGCAATACATTTCCCTCATAAAAGAGGGTTACCTTCTAAGGCAAAAACCCTAACATAATTTCTACCGGTAGATCTGCGACCTTATAATGAACGGTCGAGATTTACAATGAAATTACAAAATACATTTACAAAGCAATTTTTGCTTCGGGGGCTTCGCTCTCGAACCCCTGCTTGCCCCCAGACCCCCCAGCCGAGGGGATAGCCCCCCCGGACCCCGCAGAGGGGAACCCCCCTCTACACTCCTCCATGTGGAAGAGTGTACATACTTCTGGGGTGTAAATACTTCATGGGGTATAAACATGGCTGAAAGTAAGAGACCTCTGAATCAGGAAGATAATCAGGCTCCACAACCAACAATCTCCCACTTGGAGACTGATCTCAATAACTCCACCGCTGTTGTATATAATGGACTCTGAATCTTCTTGGACCTGGCAAATTTCTCATCTTCATCTTCATTCTTGAAGACCAACTGAAACTGAGCAGGAACTCAGTTTCTCCCTGGTTACTCACTTTGTTAACATGTTTGCAGGATTCTGGATAGTGTGTATCTTTTCCAACTTCAAAAGTCCATCTTCCAAGGCTGATCGTATGAAGTGGTACCTCAACTGTATATGCTTAGTCTTTGAATGGAAGGTTGAGTTATTTGCAAGATGAATGGCACTCTCACTATCACAGTACAACCTGATATTCTCTTGCTTCTTTCCCAATTCCTCCATAAACCTCTGTAACCAAATCATCTCTTTACTAGCCTCTGTAGCAGCAACATACTCTACCTCTGTTGTTGAAAGTGCAACAACCTTTTGCAGTTTCGAAATCCAACTTATTGTTGTTCCACCTATAGTAAAAACATACCCTGTGGTACTCCTCCTGTTATCTTTATCACCTGCCATATCTGAATCAACATATCCCTGTAGAAAAGTGTTTGAACCTCCAAAACATAATGCATGAGTAGTAGTACCTCTCAAATACCTGAGAATCCACTTTACTGCCTCCTAATGTTCTTTACCTAGATTGTTCATACACCTGCTCACAACTCCCACTGCATGTGCAATATCTGGTCTTGTGCAAACCATTGCATACATCAAGCTGCCAATTGTTGATGAATAAGGGACCTTGGACATGTATTCTATCTCCTCCTGTGTCTTGGGACACATTTCCTTGGTTAATTTGAAATGGCTGGCCAAAGGTGTACTAACTGGTTTTGCATTCTACATTCTAAACCTCTCCAACACCTTCTTTGTGTACTCACCCTAAAACAATGTCAGTTTGCGATTTTTCTTGTCTCTTGTTATTCTCATACCAAGAATTTTCTTTGCAGCACCCAAATCCTTCATCGCAAATGAATTGGCTAATTTCTTCTCGAGCACATTTATATCCTGCATATTAGACCCTGAAACAAGCATGTCGTCTACATACAATAGCAAGATAATAAAGCTTCCATTTTCTAGTTTTTTAAAATAAACACAGTGATCAAAATGACATCTACTATAACCCTGTTCTGTCATAAACCTGTCAAAATTCAGATACCACTACCTTGGAGCTTGCTTTAGGCCATATAAGCTCTTCTTCAACCTGCATACCAAATTCTCCTTCCCTTTGACCTCAGACCCTTGTGGTTGCTGCATATAAATCTCTTCCTCCAAATCCCCATGGAGAAAAGTTGTTTTTACATCTAATTGTTCAAGATGCAAATCTTCTACTGCCACAAGACTTAAAATAGTTCTAATTGAAGTCATTTTAACAACAGGAGAAAATATTTTATCAAAATCTATACCTTTCTTTTGTGCAAACCCCTTTACAACAAGTCTAGCCTTGTACCGTTTTTCTCCTCCATCTTCTTCCTTCAACTTGTAAACCCATTTATTCTGCAATTCTCTTTTTCTTGCAGGCAACTGAACCAAGTCCCAAGTATGGTTATTTACCAACGAATCCATTTTCTCTTTCATGCCTTGCTCCCACTTCATTTTGGTGTCTACCTACATTGCCTCTTCATAACATTCTGGTTCACCATAATCATTCAACAATAAATAATACAATGAAGGAGAGTATCGTTCAGGGGGTATACTTAACCTGGTAGATTTTCTAACAACACTTGCAGGTGTTTGAGGTACCTGTTGCTCCTGTTGTTGTACATTTTGATTTTCTGGTTCCTTTGGAATT
>ML782548.1:1955530-1970246 GCA_009831015.1 Picea engelmannii | reverse complement strand
ATGGTTCTTGTTCTTGTTCTTCTTCCTCTTCACAATCTATGTAGAATAATTTCTTCTCGCCACACTTATGTCCCTTATTGTACTTGTTGTCACAATTAAAGCATAAACCTTTTGCTTTTCTTTCCTCCAATTGTTGAGGTGTCTACCTTGTAGGTTGAGGTGTTTTAGAAGAAGGAGCATTGTTCTCTCTATAGATGTTAGGATTCGTCCTTCTAGTAGCCATAGCCATATTTTTACTTTCAACATTTCTTGCCACTTTAAATGCATTCTCCAATGATTTGGGTTCCCAAAGGCGAACCTCATGTTGAATGTTATCCTTTAAATTTCTTATGAATACATCAATCAAGTGTTCATCTGGAATATCGGTTACCTTTATATTCAATCTTTCGAAGTTCTCAATGTGCTCGGTAACTGAACCCTTTTCCTTGAGATTTATCAATTGGCTAAAGAAGGTATTGCTCCATGTATCCTCATAGTGTGCTATCATTTCTTTCGTGAAAATTGTCCAAGTGATGAGTGATTTGCGAGAACAAAGCCATCGATACCATACAAATTGATTAGGTTCTAAATATAAAGAAGCAATTCGTACATTTTGTGTATGTGGCACATTATGGAGATCAAAGAATTGCTCCATCTGAAGTATCCATGTGATTGGGTCCTTGCCATCAAACTTCCTCATATCAATCTAGGAACGTGGTTAGTCTTCAAACCAAAGTTGGAGTTTCTCCATTCTTGATTCACCTTCCTTATGTCCTCATCATGAATTTCATGGGATGCATTTTCACTTTTAGGTGTCTTCTCTGTTACGAAATTTTTCAATACTTCCATGATCTCCCCTTTTAAACCATCTATCTTAGTATCTAACTTAGCTTCTATTGAATCCATCAACTTAGCTTCCATTGAATCCATCTTCTTTTGTAGTTCATTTATGTCCCTACGCATTTCTTCACCTTCATCAAGAGTCCAATTAGGATTTTCTAGAGGCTTATTTGGTGTAGAAGGTCCCTTTTTCGGTGGCATGTTGGCCAAGTATCACTTTTGAATCTTGATTTTGAGGCGGTTCTACTAGACAATATTTATTCTGTTTTATCTCCCAAGTTTCGGCCCTTTTGGGTATGAAACTTTATTTTAGGTAGTTCTCTGATATTTCTTCTCTGCAATGCCACAGGTCTGATCAAAATTGGATGTGCCAAGTGGAATTTACGGTAACTTCCTCGCAACTTGTTAAATTTTGGCCTTTCTAGGAGATCTCACTTGAATAGCATGCCCCGCACAAAATAATTGATATCAAATTCTAAAACTCACACCCAAAATACTACAGACTATTCACGATCCAATGAAACCAGTCCCACTCAATTTGGATACTCTAGCAAGAAGTTATGATTGTTTTACCTGGAACACCTTCTTGAGACTAGTCAATAGGACTAGTCATATACCCTATCTTACACAAGGTGTATCTACAAATTTAAGATGAAACAAAAGTTGAACCTTTTACCATAGATACCTTACTAATTTATGTAAATGTCCTCTGGATTTTAGGGTCTGAAACGTTACAGAAAATGTTTTATAGCGAAAATTCTGCAATGACTCGTTTCAGGATGATTCCAGAACCCTATCTTGTACAGGCTGTATCTCTGAAAGTGTAAGGCGTCAGGAGCTGAATTTTGAACCCAACGTACCTTGTTTCGTCTAACAGATATCCTCCAAGCCGTGCCTTCTGAAACGTTGTAGAAAAAAAGTTATAGCAAAAATGCCACGGTGTCTCAAATGTAGCAGCGAAACCCCAAGACCTTGAGCTCTGATACCATATCTTAAGAACCAAACATCAATATAGCATAGAAAAACCTCATGAAAAGTACTCAATGCCTTGAAAAAGAGATAATTTCAGATAATAAGCCTCTTCGAGGGGGCAACCTCCTTTTACCCCACTTAAATGTTCAAGTACAAGATGATTCAAAATGAAAATGTCTCCTTGGTATATATAGGAGACTAGGAGGTATAATTACAACTAATGGCCTAAAGCTGACATAAATAAATTAGCATTACTAATATAATATTCCCCAATTAAGGGTTAATGAGCCAATATTAGGGCTTAACACTTCTTCATCGACTTCAACACCCTTGCTATGGCTTTCCTCACCCACTACCAGTTACTGATTTGCTACGAAACGGGAACCGAGCTTTTGAGTTCTTTCAAACAAACCAAAGCCACTCATATCTCTGATCACATTCATGAGTGGCGACGGAGACGACGTCTCATCAAACTCGAACTTCCCTATCAGTTGCTAGCAGAATGGTTCATGAAATCATTCGTGAACGACATCGCTCGTGACATCGTCATGGGTGGAGTTGTCAAAGAAGAACAAGCAATCAGTCGTGCCCAATACCTAGACCTCATTTACTCACAAATAGGTACTCTTTACGACTTTCTCCCTGATGCACCTCGTCCTTCTACTTCTACTACTTCAACAGCTCCTGCTGCTTCTCATGGAGCTGACAGTGTGATTGGCACCTTCCATGCCCAACCTCATTCCATCCAAACCTCTAGCAACAACCCCAAATCCATTTCTTCTAATGTTCAAAATGCTCCCTCTCCTACCCCTCCCACTGGCAAGACTTCTGAGGTAAATTCTGTTCAATCTACCCCTGCCGATAAAAATAAATCCAAAAAAGGAAAGCGTAAGACCAAGGAGGATGAAAATAATCCACAAACTAAGAAAACCAAAACACCACTTGTTGACGATAGGGATAAGCGCAAACCCTGATACCCTTGTCTTATCTGTGGTGATGATCACTACACTAAGGATTTTCCATGACGAGCCGAGGTTACTAAGTTCCTTCAAGGGACCACGAAACCCCCCACTTTGGCCGTATTGTCACAACCCTTCCCTTCTCAACAACAGGCCCAATTGGTCATTCATGACCAACCTTCCCCCTCCAATACATCCTATGTCTTAATGTGTACAGGTAATTCAAAGAATAATAACATCACACTTACCACTCGAGCCAAAGATTATCCTTCCTCCAAAGAGAAGGTTGATGCAATACCTCCTTCGTTGGTCCAACCATCTCCCACGACTCCACCTACCAACAGTCCTCTTCATCTCGAACGGCCGAGACTAGATACAGTTCTTCACCCTCCTCCAAAGGGTATTGTTCAAAAATCGGCTTTCAATCCCCATGCATGTGCTGCCCAGAACTACAATATTGTCGAAGATCTGGCCCAAGCACCATCCACAATGTCAGCCCTCGAAGTCCTTAGAGTTGTCCTATACAACGGAAGGCACTGTTGAAAGCTATTGGTGGAATCAACCCCACGGATACGAATTTAATAATTTTTGACTTGGAAGATCACATTCCAAGGTTACCCCCTCAACTCACATTCCAAATAAAAGTTATTGTCTCCGAAAAAAATATTTGTAGAATGGTTATTGATGAGGGTGCTTCAACTTGTGTCATGTCTATTACCTGTTGGAAAGACAACGACTCTCCTCCTTTGACTGAATCCCACAACATGCTCAAAGCCTTCAATGGATCTGGTTTTAAGCCTTACGGTGTCCTCCCTTTGTTGCCTATTACGTTAGAAGGCAAAACGGTCCAAGTTGAAGTGGAGGTCTTTGACGCTCCTCTCAATTACAACCTTCTACTTGGTCGTAGTTGGATTGATTCCATGCGTGCAGTTGTGTCGACTCTTTTCTGTGTCGTGCGTTTCCCACATCAAGGAAAAGTAGTTACCATCGACCAATTGGCCTTCTTTCACTCCAATGCACGTACTGGCAACGTGTCGTTCATTGCAAACCCCCCCCCCTCGGATATGAGAACATCAGTGTGGGTCTTCTTAAAGATTCTTTCTTAATGGGTACTTTCCCTATCCCACCACCCAATGCTCCACATCCATTTTTCGCCTCGATCAACATGATCTCCACCTCTGTTCACGGAACCCCTGCATCTTACGACCCATGGATGGTACCCAACCCCGACGATCATCTTCGTTATGGTGACGAAATGCCTTTGAGTCTGGTCGAATCCACTTATCAAGCCATTCAATCGACAACCCCTTCTACCCCCTCTCTTGGTGATTTATCTCCAGATCCATTCCGCGTCATTTTTCCCATGGACGAGATGATTATGTCTGTTATGTCCATGGAAGACACCCCTTGGGACGATTGACATCATCGTTCCATCCTCTTCCTGAAACAACACACCATCGAAGGTTACCAACGGATCTCGGTCGTTGTCGTCATTTCTATCGTTCCCGAGTCTACACATGATCTATTCTACGAAGGGAACTTAAGTAATATCTCACCCACCATCCCCCTCGACATATCCATAAAACCTGGAATTGTCGAAAATGTGCATATCGGAGCTTCGTGTTCCCATGACGAAGTTGTCACCTACAAGTCTCTTTTCCAAGAATTTTGTGACATCTTCACCTGGAGCTATGAAGAAATGTCGGGTATTGATCCCGACATTGTGATACATGAGATTAAGACATACCCAGACGCTAAACCCGTTCGGCAACGACTTCATCCGATCCACCCATGTAAAGCGGCCGTCATCAAGCTTGAAGTTGAGAAACTTCTAAAAGCTGGCTTTACTTACCCTATGGCTCTAACTGACTGGGTTTCTAATCTTGTCCTGATCGACAAGAAACAAGGCACAATCCGCGTGTGCATTGATTATAGGGACATTAACAAAGATTGTCCTAAAGACAACTTTCCTACCCCCTTCGTTGACCAGATTGTTGACGATTGTGCCGGAAGTGAAATCTTCTCTCTGATGGATGGTTTCTCCGGATATAATCAAATCAATATCGTTCCCACGAACCAACACAAGACCGCTTTTATTTGTCCTTGGGGCACTTTCACCTATCGAAAACTTCCATTCAGTTTAAAGAATTTCGGTGCAACTTTTCAGTGTGCTATGTCTTACGCCTTCCATGATATAAAACACATTGTGCAGCCATATCTCGATGACTTACTCGCTCATTCCATGCGCCGTGTAGATCATCCAATACACCTCTGCGCCATTTTCCTTTGATATCGGTTTTACCATATACGCTTGAATACCCACAAATGTGTTTTCTGCGTAGAATCTGGCCGACTTCTAGGCTTTATTGTTTCACGTCAAGGGATCAGGGTAGATCCTTTGAAGGTCGAGGTGATTCTCAATCTCCCTCCTCCTTCCTCACTTCGCCAGTTACAAAGTTTGCAAGGGAAGGCAAACTTTCTCTATTGTTTCATCCCAAACTATGTTGAGCTAACTCTTGGATTTACGCGACTGCTCAAGAAAGGTTCTGAGTTCATATGGGATACCACTGCCAACAAAGCTTTTGAAGCTTTGAAACTGTCTTTGACACGTACCCCACTACTCTCCCCACCTGATTACAGTCGGGATTATTTCCTTTACCTCGCAGCCTCGAACTATACCATCGCTATGTTTCTCGTCCAGGAGGATGATTCTCATGACAAACATGTCATTTATTACTTGAGTCAGAGTCTCACGACTACCGAAACCAAGTATTTACATGTTGAAAAACTGGCGTTGGCAGCCGTCCAAGCTGTTCAATGTTTCCGGCACTATATCCTCTCTCGCAAGACTACGGTAATTTCTAACTGCAACCCTATGCAGCACATTCTTACACGCCAATTGTTACTTTATTATGGATTTATTTACAAATTCGCCTCTTGGAACGTTATTTTGATTATATTGAGTATCAGCACATTCCTAGATGTCTAAATACATTGACTGATGCATTAGCTAACTATGTGTTAGACAAACATTTGGGCCATTTATAAACCAATCACACATCACATGTATCACACAACACAAAATAAGCCGGTAGAAGCCGTATATATGTATATAATGATCAAAAGTTTTTACAAAAAATTTATTTCCAAGGACCAAAATCTCAAAATATGAAGCCCATAGCTTCTACAAAATAGTGTCACAGATGACGCTCACGATAACACACAACTGCTCGGGCTACCCTACGAACCAGTCGACTGATAGACTCGGACACGCCTATAGTATGGCGCTGGTAACGTCTAGGGATCTCCCCAATAGTAATATATGGGATGTCCGCGGTCAACCCCTCCAAGTCCTGCTCCGCTGCCTCATAGTCTTTGGCATCCCATCTCGCCATTGGAGCCGCCTCTCCTCGCCGTTGAATAGGAGACATTCCTGGAGGTCGATATGACCCCACATCTGTGTCATCAAAAAGAGATTTTTTTATTAATTCTTGGACAAACATAAAAACATTTCATATGATAAAACTTGCAAAAATATTTAAAAAGAACAAAATGTGTACTTCTTTCCTAAATCACCCCACTAAGCATCCTCAGGCAAGGCCAAATCCGGATCCCCTCGAAAATCCAAACCAGCGTATCCGTAGTCATCAATCATCAACATCTAGGGCCTTAACCAGTCAAAAAATGAATTATTGTACTTGATTATAAGCCCAACTACATGTCGAGCAATGAGGTTGCACCACCTCAACATCCTCAGATCCTGTGGGGCCGGTAAACCCCAATCAACCTATAGTCATAAAACTGTGACCCTCTCGAGGAAGAATGAAACCAAAAGAGATCCGTACCCAAATTACTTCAAGTCACCCTTTCTGCACTTCGTCAATTGTTTTTTCATACCGCAGAGAACTGCATCCGACCAGTTGAAGACCCGAGGCTCTATACACTCTATGGAATATTGGAAGTAGCTCTGGAGAGCCATGTGTGGGGCCGCGCTCCCATCCATGCATGCAATAGTGAACAAGATGGTCTGCATGGTCAAATCTTGGACCCCCCATATGGCAACCTTACCCTTGCTCCTCTCTGCCTCAGGAACACAATACTGGCGACAATACTCCCTCATAGGGAGCCCGTCACCTCTGCCTCCGGTCAAAGTAGCATGCTATCCACACCATGACAACCCCGTTATAAAATAGATATCCTTGATATCTAGGGTCAGCATATGGACTCCCACGTGAAATAACTGTTGGTCCACATCCCACATGTGGACCAGGTATTCCAACAATCTAAGTTAGGCTCTCATGCCCTGAATCCTGAAGAATTTCAATAGCCCACAGTCTCGGAGGGCAGCGACTGTACCCGGGTCATTCCCGGCAATGGCATCATCCTCCTCATGTTCTCTTTCATGCCACTCCAACATTGTGATGATCAAACACCTACACAAGAGCCATGAGAAACGAGTCAGCAACTTGTTTCAAACTTTTGCATAATTTTTATTGAGCAAAATTTAACTTTAAAATCCATGTTTCGGCCCTCGCAGGTGAGCCTTTGGCACAGTGCGAGATTCTCGTAGGTGCCCTAAAGGCCACCTGCGAGAATCCTAGATTCTCATAGGTCTCGCATGGCTCGCCTGCGAGAATGCTTGAGCGCATGGTCGACCCTAAAAATGGACTTAAAAACTCAAAAAATTGCCAATAAACACCAAAACTAAACCATGGAAAAGTTGAAGGATCAAGAGCTTACCCTGTTCGCTGAAACGGTTTGTCAAATGATCGTTTGTGCCTCCCGCAATTGAGCAAAGAAATTTGGGGGAAAATGAGGTGTGTTAGGCAAGTTTTTGGCAAAATCACAATGAAATGGCAAAAAGCCCTTTTTACCCATATTTATTCACTTTTTACTATTTTTTATTGATTTTTTATATTATTTTTTGTTTTTATTATAAAATCTAATGCCCTAATAGCCTTGTGAGTATGGTTTTCCACAGGTATGGTAACTTCGAAGTCCAAACGAGGGGGTACAGGTATTTTTTCTTTTTGTCGCATGTACAATTACTTTTTTAGGGTTTTTGTAGGAAAAACCTCGAGCTTAGTCTTCGTTCGTTCTCGCGCTCGAAAATATGTGAGAACGTAACCGAGTATACTTTTTCTCGTCTTTTCATACTCGTTATGGTAACACGAACATGACGAACCTAAGGGAGTATCCTTTAAGCTCTTTTCACGCTCCATAAAAACGAAAAGATTGCTGAGCGATCTTGTTCTCTCCATGCTCGTTAAAGTATCTGAAGAAAACGTTCGACGGGCGGTAGTTTATCACTTTTTCGGTCTCGTCGAACTTATTTACGAAAAAGGAACATTTTTTAGACTATAAAAACATGAAAAACTCCCGAGTTTTCTATCCTTGGACTCGTTAAACAAACATCGACAGACCCGTAATGGGACCAAACCACTCCTTCCTAGGGTTCGTTAAATATACTCCGAGGGACTCATCTAAAGGATAAGCTTACATCAACAAGCATATGTTATCCTCCTCAAGCTTGTGTAAAAATAAAGAGGTACTCGCCATAAATGGTGGGAGAAATTTTGGGAAAGGGATGTGTTTTCGTATTCATATTAATGGCAATAAGCGTCACTCTTGAACATGACACCCCCTATTCGTCATTTGAATTCGGGTTGGGAAATCCATTTGTCTCTCATTCAACTTGCTACACGGTCATATCTTGGGTCATATTTGAGTCAGTGCTGCCCAAGTCCTTGGTCGTGTCATTCATATGTTTAAGAGAAGTTCACATTTGAGTCGGCCATCTGCAGTTGTAAATTCTTACTATGTCGGCCTTCCCTGCGTTTGTTTCAACCCTTGCTCATGCTTTGTCTCATCCTCAAAATCTGTTACTTATTTCATATCATTGATGGGGGATACATCAAGGCCCTCCTGTGATGAGTCTTGTTTCGTCGACTCCAACTCATTATCCGGAAATGAGACTTAGAAATCATTAAGTACCTTGGAACATGCATGCCTTAATGGCAGGTCTCTTCACTTTCGACAGAGGTTTCACATCATTGATCCCTGATCGAGAGATTTCGTCGAGTGCTCGACTTCAACTCATTCATTCGCATTCATTCAGATTGTACTTCGATACCTTCGGAGTCATTGACATCAATGGTGATTTCCCTTTCACTTGTTAACGGTTTTCATCAATGACCGGTAATCAAGTGGTTTCTACCATGTTCGACTTCAGCACATGTAATCGCATAGCTAGATTTGTACTTTCAGATGACGGGATTGAAGACCCTGGGTCTCATCTTTTTTATCTAGGCTGCTATGGAGAATGTATGATTTGTGTCGCCGCATAGATCCACTTTGTATGTCACATGGATGTGTCGTCTTAATTCAAGTCTTCTCACATAGATCCACAGTGTATTCCTGGTGGCTATGTAGCATTTTGACGGCATGGATCCACGGTGTATGATTAGTGGCCATGACTTACGTTTATGATTCCATTCATTTGTGAGTTGAGCATGGGAATGCCTACCTCAGAACTGGTATTATATTCTGCAGATGCTTGGTTGTTTACAGGTTTCCGATTAGGTGTGCTCCTGGTTTCTTACACACACACGCACTTTACAAAGTATTTCGGCTGTCACGGATTCCAACCTCATGCTTTGGGGGGCATTCTATTACACATTATTTTGGTCACTCTGGTGATGTCTCTACAGTGTTGTATTCAGGCTCCCACAAGGACTTCTTGCCTGAGAAAAGTGATTGTTGTCTTCTTCCAAAAAACACATTTTTAAGGTGAGTTCGCAAGCTGCCTATGTTACAGGGTGTGAAAATCCCTCATTCTCGCAGGCCGCCCACACTTAGGGTGTGAACTATTCGCAGTCTGCTCCATATATAGGGTGTGAACCTGTTTTTAAGCTTGGAAAGGAGAAGAGGTCACGAAGTTTCTAGAAGGGGATCTTCTAGAAAATGAGTTGGCATTCGCATGGTTGGCATCCTACTGACTTCTCAGATTTGGTGGGATCATCCTCATCCATGTAACCATCCCTCCTTCTCCTATATATTGAAAGGTTTCTCATGAAAAAGGTTAGGCAAGATTGAATGAAGAATTGGTGAAAGAATTGCGTGAAGAACCCTGCTTGGATAGAAGCTTGAAGACTCTATTTGGTCTATCAAGAGGTATTAGATCTTCTTCATGCAAGTGCAAAGCAAGTGTGTGTGTTGGAACCAAGGGTCACTGAAAGGAATCTTGCGACATCAAGATGATCAGGTTGTATCTTCTACTTTCATTTAATATAATACAGCGGCATGTCCCTTTCCCATAAAATCACTCTTATTTTATAGCATAACTCCTTGATCATATGCATAGGTTGACATTGAATAGACTTTGCTATCTTCACTTTGGTTGGTTTGTGTTGTCTTGAACCTGACTTCACAAGAGCACTGGAGCGAAGTGGGAACAACAGAGACCTAAGGAAGCGATATAAAGGTATGTCACTCATTCCTTCTTATTAGTAGATTCAATGACCACAACTTAGGGAAAGAGTCGTGTCCTGTTCTGTTTTGTTCTAGATCTAGGGAGATATGTTAGTGTCCGCACCTACCGATTTGTCCGATAACATTAGTGCATTAGACAACACCTGTGTATGGATCAGCCTAGATTTCCTGAAGCCCTCTTTAGATAAATTGATCGGCCGCCTGACTGCTATAGTGCCACCGAGAAAAGCACTCGGGAAGATACTCTCTAGTACGTGGGTAGTCGAGTAGTACGACTAAAGGTATGGTCTATCCTCCTTAGTTAGTGCCCTCAGATATTGGGTCGAGTACTATTGTTGGACCCCACACGTATATCAGAGAGCTATAGCACAAGGAAAACCCTTGTCTGTAGAACCCTTGAATACCTAACCCTTGGGGACAACAACATAAACAAATCAAAACAGACAAGATCTATTGTTGTGCAACTGTGTTTGGGTTGCCGAGTAACTACACATTTCTTCCTGGTTCAGAATTTGGGCATTTCATCACTACAGTATTTCTCAGACCTGAGTATAACTCCATAGGTGTAAGAATTTGGGCATTTCATCACTGCAGTATTCCTCTGGAAAATTTTTCACCATTATTTGAGACCTATTCCATTGGATTCATCTCTTCGCCCTTATCACATTCATACATACCATTTTTCCACAAAATATTTTACCCCACCTACCCATTTTCGGTTCCCTCGTCCTCATGGCCCATACCCGTAGCCAAGACTTTGAAACTCACTTCAATACCTTGCAATCTAGTCTCACCGAGACCCAACAAGAAGTGAAACAACTCAGTGCTAATGTTGTCATCATCAATACAACCAGGTAGTCATCAATGGAGGAAATCAAACAAGACCTAACCACCCAGCTTGAATCTGTCTTTTCGTCACTCTGCACCAAGCTTCATATCCCTACAGATAACCTTTCCTCTGACTCACCCCCACATACTGAAGGTGAACATTCCTCTCATTCCCATAACTTTCAACATCATCACTTTCAACGTGAACTTCGCCTTCCGCGTGTGGATGTGACCAAATTTGATGGCTCGGACCCCACTAGTTGGGTAACCCAAATGGAACATTATTTCTCTTTATACGACATTACAGATGACTTGGCCAAACTCCGGTATGGTGTTCTCCATCTAGATCAAGAACATTGGTGATCGTGGCAATGGAGAAAAACTTCCCGTCAAGGGTATATTGCTTGGACACAATTTATGGCAGAGCTTTATGAACGCTTTGACACTGACACCAACCATTTGGGCCATTTGACAAAGTTGAAACAATCAGGAACAGTGGAAGACTTTCTAGCTACCTTTGAGCGCCTCGCTTTTCAGACAGAGGGCATGTTTGAAGCCTTTTTCCGAGTGTTTTATCAATGGCCTCAAGGATCGAATTCGGGCCCATTTCCTCATGGCTCAGCCTCAGAGTTGGGTAGAGGCTACTAAAAGAGCTAAAGAAGCACACCAGGTTGTTTCTCCTCAAAACCTAAAACCCTCCTTTATCCCTCGCCCTAAATCAGTAAATCCCACTACTCCCTCCACTCCACTAAAGATCCAAAAATTGACCAGGGTTGAAATGGCTAAACGCCAACTCAAAGGCCTTTGTTATAATTGTGATGACAAATATTTCCCGGGCCACAAGTGTAAGGAACAAAATCTTTTTATGGCCATCTCCGAGGATATTTCGGAAGAGGATGTTGAAACTCCCCTTGTGTCTAAGTCACCTGAAACCACTGACATAACCCATCCCTCAAACCCTCCTAAAGTAAAACCAGTCATTTCCCTCAATGCTCTCATTGGATTCTCTGCCCCCCAAACCCTCAAGCTAATCAGTTACATCAAGCATCAGAAAGTCATCATTCTGGTTGATAGTGGAAGCACCCATAATTTTATTCATCACCGCATTGCCCAAGAAACTCATTGCTACATCCATGTCGTCAATAATTTCCAAATCATGATTGCCAATGGTGGCTCAATGAAATGTGGAGGGCGTTGTGAAAATGAGTGTCTCCAAATTCGTGCCTACCACCTCAAATATCATATGTTTGCTATCGACATGGGCGGTTGTGACATTGTGTTGGGTTCAGATTGGCTAAGGACTTTGGGTCCCATTCTCATGGATTTTAAGAAATTAACCATGCAATTCGACCAAGAGGGCCACCAATATAAGTTCCAAGGCATCATCGTCGGTTCACCTGAGATCATTAGTTCCCATCGCATGGAAAAGCTGCTCAAAAAATGTCATTTTGGTGTTATTGCCCAACTCCATGCCATACAAGCAACAGAGACACCCTCGGTGCCACAAGACCTCCAAGCCATCCTTTCTAAACATCAAGTGGTCTTTTCCACTCCCTAGGGACTCCCTCCTTCCTGTGGTGTTCATGATCATTCCATTCCCCTTGTACCCGGAAGCCTTCCTCCCAATATTAGTCTGTATCGTCACCCCTTTTCCCAAAAAAATGAAATTGAGAAAATGGTCCAGGAACTCCTTAATGCAGACGTTATCCGCCCTAGTACGAGCCCCTACTCTTCTTCTGTGGTCATGGTCCTGAAGAAAGAAGGTTCTTGGAGAATGTGTCCTGACTTCCGTGCCCTCAACAAACTTACCATTAAAGACAAATTTCCCATTCCTATCATTGATGACCTCCTGGATGAATTGAGTGGCACCCAATTCTTTACTAAACCCGATCTTCATTCGAGCTACCACCAGATACGTATGAAAGAGGCAGACATTCCCAAAACTAACTTTAGAACTCATGAGGGCCACTATGAGTTTTTGGTCATGCCCTTTGGCTTGTATAATTCCCCCTCCACCTTCCAAAGCCTCATGAATCAGGTCTTCCGTCCTTTTCTCTGTCATTTTGTCTTAGTTTTCTTTAATGATATCCTCATCTATAACAAAACCTGGACAGACCATCTTTCTCATGTGGATTGTTAAGGTCCTAACCCGCACATAGGTAGATCAATGTATTCGGATGTAATAAAGGTCAATATTAATAAGGCCTTTCAATAAAATAGAATAAGGCGGATGTAAGAAGACCTAATAGAAGCTTCCGCTTCTAGAAGGATCTTCCTCTAGATGCTTCCCTTAATAGACATATTTAGTATAAATAAGGGGTGAGGGTATGTGAACCCTAGCTTGGAGATTATTGTAACAGAGCGCTGCTCGACTGGAGGTTTCCCCCTCGAAGAGGCCTGTGAACATTGCTTTCTGAATCAAAGTGATTTTTCTATTGCTATTTCGTATATCATTTCTGTGTATTGTGAAGATTATGCAACATATTTTATTGTTATTCTGCCATTTCTAGCATTTTATTTCTGTTCTGCATATTTTATATATCTGGTATCTTGCAAGTGGTATCAAAGCACTTTCCTTGGCAGAAATTGTGGGTATTTTTTTTTCAGGGTAGAGACGTATTCCGACGTCTTTAAGCCACAGAGATCTGTCGTTAAGCACATAAACCCGCGGTTGAGGAATTCATACACGCAGGAAATACAAGTGGTTCTTAAGTGCACATCTGTTGGCCACCCTTGTAACCCATGTTGGTACCCCTTCGAGTGGTAGCGCATCAGACAGCACCTGTGTACGGATCGGCCTAGATTTCCTGAAGCCCTCTTTAGATAAACCTATCGGTCGCCGGACTACTATAGTGTCACCGAGAACAACACTCGGGAAGATACTCTCTAATACCTGGGTAGTCGGGTAGTACGGCTAAGGGTATGGTCTATCCTCCTTGGTTAGCGCCCTGAGATATTGGGCCGAGTACTATTGTTGGACCCCGCACGTATATCAGAGAGCTACAGCACAGGGCAAACCCCTGTCTGTAGAACCCTTGAATACCTAACCCTTAGGGAACATAAACAGCAACATAAACAAATTAAACCGGCGAGATCTATTGACGCGCATCTGTGTTCGGGTTGCTAAGTAAATACTCTCTAGTTCAGAATTTGGGGATTTTAGCACTGCAGCATTCTTCAGACCAAAGCATAACACCGCAGTTGTAAAAAAAAAAGTCTGGAAATGTTTTCACCATTATTTGAGACCTATTCCATTAGATTCATCTCTTCTCCCTTATCACTTTCATCCACATCATTTTTCTGCAAAAAATTTCTGACCCCGCCCGCTCCCTTTTCAGTTCACCCATCATCATGGCCCATACCCATAACCAAGAACTAGAGTCTCACTTCAACACCCTGCAATCTGCTTTACTTGAGACCCAACAAGAAGTGCAACAACTCAGTGCTACTATTGCCTCCCGTGATGCCTCCATGAATGCATTCGTAAATGTAGTCGTGCAGTCTGCAATGGCGGAAGTCAAACACGAACTGACCACCCAGCTTGAATCTGTCTTTGCATCACTCTGCACCAAACTCAAGCTCTCTACCGATGACTCTTTTCCTGATGCACATAAAAAGACTGAAGGTGAAACTTCTTCCCATTCCTT
>ML782548.1:1940315-1951498 GCA_009831015.1 Picea engelmannii | reverse complement strand
CGGATGTAAGAAGACCTAATAGAAGCTTCCGCTTCTAGAAGGATCTTCCTCTAGATGCTTCTCTTAATAGACATATTTAGTATAAATAAGGGGCGAGGGTATGTGAACCCTAGCTTGGAGATTATTGTAACAGAGTGTTGCTCAACTGGAGGTTGCCCCCTCGAAGAGGCCTGTGAACATTGCTTTATGAATCAAAGTGCTTTTGCTATTGCTATTTCGTATATCATTTCTGTGTATTGTGAAGATTATGCTGGATATTTTACTGTTATTCTACCATTTATAGCATTTTATTTTTGTTCTGCATATTTTATATATCTGGTATTTTGCATGGATCGAGTTCTCCATCTACTCTCTCAACACCAACTTTTCCTTAAACGGACTCAATGTGCTTTTGGCGCCTCAGAAGTAGAATACTTGGATCATCTAGTTGGCAAGGATGGCATCAGGGTGGACCCAAAAAAGATTGAAGCTATGAAAGACTGGCCTCACCTAAAGACTCTCAAAAGCTTGCATGGATTTATGGGCTTAACAGGTTATTATCGCAAGTTTGTTCAGAATTATGGAAAGATTGCAGCACCTCTCGCTGCTCTTCTAAAAAATAACTCTTTCACTTGGACTCCAGCCGCTGCTCAAGCTTTTCAAACCTTGAAGATGGCCATGTGCACCACTCTAGTCCTGTCCCTTCCTGATTTCACAAATACCTTTGTCTTGGAATGTGATGCCTCAGGGAAAGGAATTGGTGTTGTCCTTATGCAAGAGGGTCGGACATTGGCCTTTACCAACAAACAACTATCTGAAAGAAATCTGGGCAAATCAATATATGAAAAGGAAATGTTGGCTATTATGCATGTTGTTGATCTGTGGCGCCCTTATCTATTGGGGCAACGTTTCCAAATTAAGACAGACCATCAAAGCCTCGAGTATTTTCTGGAACAACGCATTTCCTCCTCGGAGCAACAAAAATGGGTGACTAAGCTCTTTGGATATGATTATGAGATCATTTACAAGAAAGGCAAAGACAATGTGGTGGCGGTTGCATTTTCCCGAAAATATGAAGATGAAGGATCCATTTTTTCTCTTTCCTTCATTGTACCAGATTGGCTCCAAGTCATTCACCCGGAATGGCTACAAGATCCCAAAAATTCGCATCTGATCCAACAATTACAGTCCAATGCTCCATCTTCCCCAGGGTACTCTTGGCTCCATGATGAGCTTCAATACAAAGGTCGTTTGCATTTAAGTAAACAATCAAAGCTTAAATCCACAGTACTTTCTGAGCTTCATGCTACACCCACAGCGGGGCACTCCGGGTTCACGAAAACATGTGACAGGGTCAAACATTCTTTTTTCTGGGAAGGTATGAAACAGGACATTCGTAATTTTTTCGCCGAATGTGATGTGTGTCAACGCAACAAGGGAGAAACAACCAAATCTTCGGGCACACTACAACCGCTTCCGATTCCACCTGTTATTTGGAAGGATATCTCTATGGATTTTATTACAGGCTTACCCAAATCGGGAAATAAATCAGTCATCATGGTGGTTGTTGATCGCCTTTCCAAGTATGCTCATTTCTGCGCTCTTCAACACCCATTTACAGCATCCACGATGGCTCAAATTTTCATGGATCAGGTCTTCAAGCTTCATGACATGCCACACTCTATTGTTTCTAATCGCGACCCAACTTTCGCAAGCAATTTTTGGCAAGAACTGTTCAAGTTACAAGGCACCCAATTTCATCTTAGCACAACTTATCATCCTCAGACTAATGGTCAAACATAAGTTGTCAACAAGTGTTTGGAAACATATTTGAGGTGTTTTGCCTCGGAAAAGAAAAATCAGCGGGCTCAATGGTTACCCCTAACTGAATGGTGGTACAACACTTCATACCATACAGCTACATGCATGACTCCTTTTGAAGTGGTATATGGACAAAAGCCACCTTCAGTTTTCTCATACTTACCTGGTGTCTCAAAGGTCTAGGCGGTTGACCAAACACTTATAGTTTGAGAGGCTATTCTTTGTACCCTCAAAGAGAATTTGGTCATGGCACAGAATCGCATGAAGCAACAAGCAGATCAAGGTCGCTTTGAACGTCAATTTGTAGAAGGGGATCGGGTGTTTCTTTAACTACAACCTTACAAGCAAACTTCCCTCAAGGTCGAGCATTGTCAGAAGGTAGCGCCCAAATTTTATGGTCCTTATATTGTTCTCAAGAGTGTGGGACAAGGAGCCTATTAGTGAGCTTTGCCTAGTCATTTGAAGCTACATCCTATTTTTCATGTTTCATGCTTAAAGAAGGTGATTGGAACTAAGTGCCAAATTCAAACCAACCTCCCCGAGTTAGTTGAAGAAGGATCCATTTGGCTCAACCACGGGCAGTTTTGGACCAGCATGAGCGTCACCTGCGTCAGAGAACCATCAAGGAAGTATTAGTCCAATGGAAAGATACAACTCCAACAGATGCCACTTGGGAACCAACTACCATTCTACAACAATTTCCACATCTCAAGCCTTGAGGACAAGGTTGTTTTTAAGGGGGAGGACATGTTAGGGTCCTAACCCACACGTAGGTAGAACAATATATTCAGATGTAATAAAGGTCAATATTAATAAGGCCTTGCAATAAAATAGAATAAGTCGAATGTAAGAAGACCTAATAGAAGCTTCCGCTTCTAGAAGGATCTTCCTTTAGATGCTTCTTTTGATAGACATAATTAGTATAAATAGGAGTCAAGGGTATGAGAACCCTAGCTTGGAGATTATTATAATAGAGCTCTACTCGACTGGAGTTTTCCCCCTCGAAGAGGCCCGTGAACATTGCTCTCAGAATCAAAGTGTTATTTCTGTTGTTATTTTTATATCATTTCAGTGTTATTTTGATGATTGTTCTGGTTATATTACTGTTATTCTGCCATTTCTAGCATTTTATTTATGTTCTGCATACTTTTTATATCTAGTATATTACACTATTTGTAACTATCCTAAAACACAAAAAATATCCAGACAGAAAAGAAAAATACTATACACTATTATGATACAGCTTCTTGTGTTGTCCCTTATTCTATGGGAAGAATGAAATACCTTTGGGGTGGTGATGCAAAGGAGTTTAGGCCTGAGAGATGGCTTCAGAATGGAATTTTCAAACCCGAATCACCATTCAAATTTACTGCATTTTAGGTAAGTGATTGAACCATGACATTTTATCTTCTGAAAAATCACCCTGGACAATGCCTTGAAATTGATAAGGTGTGTGCATGGTTTGCAGGCAAGACCTCGCAATTGTCTAGGCAAGGATTTTTCATACATGCAAATGAAGATTGTTGTTGTTGTGCTTATATGTTTCTTTAAATTTGAATTTGTTGAAGGAATGACAGTGAGATATCGCCTTTCATTGACACTCCATATGGCTAAGGATGGTATAAATCTGCATGTCAAGCCTAGATTAGATTACTGAGCGCGGTTTCACATCAAAGCAAGGCACAATGCACACTGAAAGCTTTCATCCGTTGTACAAAATTTGACATTTGCTTACTGTTTTAACAAGCTCAGATTTTATCTTGTTTAAGGCATCTATTATACTGAGTAGTACCAAGATGTCAAAATCCTCTAGATACGATGAAATACATTTCACTCATCATCTTGAATGAGCCATGAAGCTACCAATAAGAACAATACTGAGAACAAAACAATGCTTCATAATATAATTAATCAACATCTCATGTAATCATATATGGTGATCTCGGGCACCGACACCAAATTTAATGTTTGTCTAATAAGAACATTAATTTGTTTTTTGAAGAAATTTTTAAAGAAAAAAATTACATGGGAGGCTTGAGTGACATTCTTCTGTGAAACTTATTGAGTCACATTTTTCCATGAGACTTATCTGTAGATTTGTATTATAGCCAGGTCTTCATTTCAAAAATACATAAACATGAAGATTTTGGGCTTATGTTTTCCTACCTTGTATCAAAGTCGATATAACCTAGAGTAGATCGCTAGAAAGAATACATGTCACAGTTGTCTTGAGTTGAGGGGGGGTTCGCTGACGGAAAAGTAGAATATTGTCAGATGTTGCTACAGATCTGACAGTGAGACCACTTTGGGCACGTTAGACACTACAGGCAACAGGCTTTTCAAGTGAATTGCAACCATCTGTTGCATGAACAATGGATCCCAATGCAATGCTGCAAAGTTGGGAGGCTTGAATCAGAAAAAATCATGAACTGAAAACCGTCGAATGCAACATTTGATACATTTGTTGATGCATGCAAACAAAATTGTGCTTGAATAAAAACCAACATATACAAAATTTTCTATCAAAACTGCCAAAGGCTAAACCGTCTCTACATTCTAAATATGATTGGAATTCATTTTTTGTCAAGTGGGTGAAACAAGATTTACCTCATTTTTTATAGGTGGAACAAAATTTACCTCAACAGTAAATGGCATATCCTACAAGGCCCTAATACATTCACATGGAAAGACCTAAATAAAATCACCTCGAGTAGGCGACTGTCTCAAAATGCAATCCCCTTGAAAACTGATGTGTGTGATAATTTTAGGGAAAATGCATGTAAACTTTATTGATGTTCTTCTTCACTGGAAAACCCAAAAGAATATGACTGCATGTGAAATAATTGAACATGTACTTCTTATTCGATAGAAATAGAGCAAGAGATTAGAATATCGATGAAGACATATTACAATCAAAAACAGATTTGTAAATATATTATACCGATGGAAAAATACTTTTTAAACACAAGTATTACAAAATATAAGCATTTGATATTTTGAGGCTCGGGTCCCACTTTCAGCCAATGCATGAAGGTGAGATATATCTTCCAAAGATGAGACCAAGTGCCAAGCTAGATGGATAATCGCATGGAAACCATGCCAAGCCAGATGGATAACCATTCAAGTGATTTAGCGATAGCATGGACATATCCTCCAAGTTTAGTCATTGAAATTGGTAAGAACCGAGTCCTCTGTCACCATCTGCTCCAACCCATTCCATTACTTTTGCAACATATTTCTGCACACATCCATCAACAACATGGCCTGATGCAGGATGTTTGATGTCTTGCTTAACATCCTCCGCGTAATGTTCAGTTTCTTTCTTATCCATCACTTGGACATTAGCAACATAGCTCAAATTTTCTACAACAGACATACCATATTGTTGAGTCCCACTGCGGAATTAACAAGCAAGGAGCCAAAGCCATGACATCCTCAGTTGTAATGCTCCTAAATAATTCTTCCATTTCCACCCAGATTTTAGAGAATTTGTTGAACTGATTTTTGTCTAACAATTGATTTTAGCACAAAGAGACTCTTGTCTCGTCCTCTTCCTTGAATCTTCTTATGCTTGCGCCTACCATCGCCTAACTTGATTGGCTTCGGGGTTCAATTTTCCGGATTTTTTGTATCGTTTTTTATATCGAGCTATGGTGAACGTAGGTGAGCTTGTGCCAATCTTTTCCACCTTGGAGATGGTCTATGGCTAAGGACCCCTACTTGATGAGGTGCAGTGTAGCTTCGCTAATATCAAGGAAAATTTTATCGAGTGTTGTGGGAAAGAACCCCAAGTATATGCATGAGCTCCAGGGAAATGGATCTACAAAATATGTTTTGAATAATGTTATAATAAATCGCCACATGATAAGCTTTTATTTGAACGAACTACACAAATTTCGATGGCCTTAAAATAAGGGTTTGTAATCTGGGTTTACATGCAAAATAGTTGAGTGTTGTAAAGATGATAGTTATTTAAATATTCAATGGTTGTGAATGAGCAAAGAAGGGTCCATACTTTGTGAATTTTCCTAACAACAATTACATTTGAATCTGTCCTCATAGAAGTATCCCTTTATCAGTGGCGGACTCTGGGTAGTTGTAGCAACGAAGATACCTTAGGTTTGAATTCATCCTATGGAAGTAGCCCTTTATCAGTTTCTGGCTCTGGGTAGTTGCAGCAGCAAATATACTCGTTCGTGGCCAACTCATATCTGGGTGGTTGCAACAAATTTATCCGTACTACATTTATTGTGCATCTGAAGAAAAGCTTAACCCTAAAAGCAAGTATCTATAGCTATGGAGATCAAATATGATAATGGATCTGTTGTGTGTAGATTGAGAATGCTAAATCTTTGAAGTGAAGAGATCTACTGCTCATGCTGGTATTGTGCACGTTGTTGCCCAACTATTGAAAGCTGAATTATAGAGATCGTTGTTGATAGGGAGGACGCGTTGGTAAATTCCTTATTGAAACGAATACGCTGGGTAGAAAAGAGTGTAATCAACCAGCCTAAAAAAAGTGTTGGTTTGGCTCTATCAAAGATGTTGTGTGTGTTGGTCATGCTGAAATATTCATGTCTGACAAGCTGACAACCGAAGGTTATGCCACAACCGAGTGAGGGTATAATCGAACTGTGAAGAAAGAAGAAGAGTAGTTGCTTGTATGGGAAAGATACTAGGTGAAGAATCAAGTTGTTAAAGCTGGTTGCATCATTCTGTTAATGATTATTCTAATCTACCGACAGTGAGTGTGGATGTCCAAAACAAAATTTGCATGATGAATTAACCGTTAGGATCGTGGTAGGCTCTTAATAACTCCGTCGATAGCCCATGTAAACTAGGCTTTCCCTACATCGGTGTGGACCATATGAGAGAAGCAATTTCAATTTTATCATTTGTAAGTATATCTCTTTGCAAAGCAATGTAAATTATTTCACATATATACATGTAGTTACCTGATCTCCTAATGCATAAACATATACATAGAGCAATATACAGGTGGACAAGGATATTGTGGATATGCTCAATGCTTCTGATGCAGAAGCAACATTGACTCAACTTTGATTGGTAAGCTAATTTTTTTTAAGGTTTTTTTTTTATAACAAAGAAATATTTGATTGAATAACTTATAGTTGTACAAAATTATATGGTTTCTCTAGCCATGGGTGTCTTGCCATTTTCTCTATTATGGCTCAGCTCCTCCAGTTGTGTCATCATAGATTTGATTTGGACCAAGGTCGTGAGTATCCTTCAGGCATTCTTGTGAAGGAGGTGTTATTTGCAGCTATGTGCGATAGTTGTAGAGTTGTTAAGGCGATGTAAAGTAAATGGAGCGGTGTAAAGTAAATGGATGCAGATCAACATTTAAAGCCCTGACATAAATGACTGTCAGGCATCAACATTTAAAGCCCTGACAATCGTTATCTAAGCTTCCAAACAACCTGATCAGTTACAATTGTTTAAAGCCCCGACATAAGTGACTGTCAGGCATCGTCGTCATTTGAGCTTTCATAAACTTAGGTTATATGCAATAACATTACAAAAAAAATGCATATGTATTAACATTACAAAAAATGCATATGCATTATGCTAGCAGAGTCTTACCTCCACAAAACTTAGGTTACATTACTTTATCTAATATAGAAAAAGTGCATCTCGACAATAAGAAGTCGAAGTTTTTGGCCAATAGTCTTTTTGATAAAATAAATTTAATTAGTATAAAAAATAACGATTTCATTTTGCCTATGTACAACTTTGGAAAGCACAAAATTATTAACAGTCAAAAACAAAGTAATTGGCATTCAACAATGAATTGATCGCTAGAGTCCTAGCGGCCTTCGACAAGGACTAATAACGAGGCAGTTGAGTTGTTATTTCTCAACGAAACATTATATATATATATATATATATATATATATATATATATATATATATATATATATATATATCTGAATCAAATACAATTTGATGTTGGAATCCTATACAATGTTAAATCATTAACATCTAAAACGTTAGTATAGGAAGGTGCAGATGTGGTAGACTGGCTTTTATTTATATGGAGTATTGGCATAAACAATGAACCAAATCATGCACAATTAAGTTCGTATTTGAAATAAATTAATGTTTATAACAGTGAACATTGAAACCCTACATCAAATCCAAAAAACAGAATCGACTTTGCAATAATATCTCAAACCAATTAACAAATGAGATGTAAGATAAATAATTTTGAATATTTTAAAATAAAGAAAACCATGCCTAAAATAACAGTTTGGAAAAAAAACATAAATTCATGCTCAAATGGAAGCTAATTAATAAATAATGGGTGTATTGAACACTATATACCCTATGGTGCTACAAGTATGATAAGGGATATGTAATACTACATGTTATATGTATTTTTGGTAGAACCATAAGTTTCTAAGCACACTGAATTCATTTATGCATTCATAAATGAATTTTAAACAACAAAAAATAGTGATTTCCTACAAATTTACATTGCTCATTCCGTTGAAAAAAAAATATTTCATAAAACAGTTAGACAACACTCATAATTTATCTTGTTATAGAAGATTTTAATAATTTGGTCGAAGTATAATCTCGTTGTATGGAAAATTCAACGTTTAAAGTTGTCTATCACTTGTTTAAAATAAAACCATGTTACAAACAAGTGGCTGCAAGACCAAACGAAAAAAGTGAATTTATTCCATTGTTCAACCAATATAACACAACACCCTTGCATTAGACGTTAAGGGGTGAGTGGAGCAACAAGGGATGAGAAAAGAACACGTGTCACTCTATCTAACATATTAGCCATGTAGAAGATGGAGGTAAGGAACGTTGAAACTTTCCCATTTTCATGATCAAAATTCATTATTTTATGATTCTTTTAGAGTATTTGTAACTTACAAAATTAGGTGGATAATTTAATATAACAATTTCATTTAAATGAATGTGATATGTCTCTTCGTGAGTTTAATAAAATTAAATATCTTAATATATTAATTTCGAACATTAAAAGTTAACATATTTAAAAATATACAAACAAGTTTTGAACATATTTGGAAATGTATAAGATAAAAAAAAATTAACTGCATTGTTGGGAGAATTAGATATTTGACATAACTTTTATAGATCAAAATCAAAATCATTCGAGGTAGCTTTAATCCTATACTTCCACCCAAAACTAATGCTTTGAAATGAGGCCCTTCATTAAGGGAGGAAGATGGCTTGGAGGAGGGCTTAGGATTGTTGCTAGGCATGAAGCTTCAAGGTGGAGGGACGCTAGAAATCGTGAAAGAAAGAGGCTCTAGTGCACAAGAAATGCTAAGGAAGTGGCTAGAGCTAACTAAGGTTAGTCCTAACAGGCGGGCATAGATAGAAGTTATAGGATCATTCGTTATAGTGACATGACACAGATAAAGAGGGTTTTCGTTCCCTACAGTCAGAAATAATTCACAATCCTCGCTACTTTGCTTGTCAATTCTGCATTAAATATCTGCAACCCCTTCTTTCAACAATACCAATATTTCTTGTGCTCCCCTCCAATAATGCAATACCGACAATATCAATTATAGGATTCAAGATCCTGGGCCTATTCCACCCTGTGTATAGTGTAAAGCAGTCTCCTCCCGCAGATCGCACAATCCAAGACGAAATCTGCACCAATTTGGCGAAAAATTCGGTAGGCCATTTTCCCTAAATAAAGCATCACTAGGGTTCTGTGGTTTTTTTTTGTTGTTGTTTTTGTGGTCGGTAGTAGATTTACACATGATATATTTTGTCACTAGTTTTACGAAATGGGGTGATCACCATCGGCGATGAAAGACAACGAATGGATAAATTGCTCTGATGGTTTGTCAAGGGAAGGCACGGGTGGCGTGGCCCGGTCGGAACTCGTTACATTGTCGTGGATAAAAATGGGGGAGCACATTTTGGTAGTGTTCAGACTCGTTTCGATGGCCTAGATGCCCAGGAGAAATGGAAAATCTAAAACAGAAAAGACAGATATATGCCCTCCATCGGAAACCTTTGGCTTTTCTATTAGAATCAGAGCCCATATCATGGTTTTTTTTGTAGCCCACTGGAAGTTCCAACGTGCATGAAACGCTAAGGAAGGGGTCGATTATGAATTTATCGTTTGGATCCCACCCACAAAGGCCCTTTGGGCTTAGCAAGGAGCAAACACTTGTTCTTGTGGGTAATGGGCTAGCCAACTCTTCATTCATTGGCTTGCCTGCTCCCATACTAATAGTAAGCCCACGCCTAAGTGAAGGGTTGTTGATAAAGTAGACCCGAAGCTTCTTTGTTCTCCTATGGAACCATGAGAAAATAACTGGCAACAAATTAGTACAGTTCTTCAGTTGTTGATTCGGCCCTGCACAACTTGGCTCGAAAATGGGTGGAAGATGTGGCCTGTACTAGCTCATTTTCATTAATTATGTTGCAAAACAAAAATAATTACGTGACTACGACTACTACAAGCAATTGGTTATAGAGTTTAAACAAAATAATGGTTGGCTAAAATCAAGCCTCTATATACACCTCAAAACATCATTCTGTACAATCCATGTACCTTGGCTTCCTGGTGGTGAAGATGATGGGGGGCATGTAGAAAAAATGTTGCTCCTAGGTGAACATCCTGTTGATATTATGGTAGTTGCGGGAGGTATTTACCTCCACGTGTAAACTTGACGAGAATAGAATATTCCAGGAAGCAAGAAGAAACCCTAATTAGTTGGCTAATAACCCTAGAATACAAGTCGACTCAAGAGGATAATTTGTATTAGGTTATTAGCCTCCAAGAGAAGAAGTCGGCTAAAGGAAATATTATATACTAAGTAAATAGGCACCTAGAATGAGAAGTTGGCCCAGGCAGTTTGCCAGTTTTAGTATAAATACAGGAGGCCAGTCTTCATTCTGGAAGGCATTCTCAGAACTGCAGAAGCAACACTTGTGCGCACTGGAGTTGGCCAGTTTGTGCGCAAGTTTGGAGGAGAGCTGTTGTTGCAGCTGTTGCAGCTAGCAGATTTCGGTTTTGGCCTGGACTCTCTCTTGGTTATGGTTTAGACTCTCTGATCAGCTCTTGTTACTCTTGTTTGGTGCACTATCCTTGGAGAGAGGTGTGTTATCTTGTTTATGTTATCTAGCCTAGGGTTTTCTTCCGGAATGATTCTCTGTCAAGGTTAAGGTGCTCCGGGGTGACTTCGGCCTATGGTTGGGTGACAATATGTTGACGGGCGAAACTGACCGTCCGTCAACTGGGAGAGTGGAACCGGTCCGAGGTTGTCTAAATAACCCAAGCCATTTGGAATGGACCACCCTGACGAGTTTAACGGCTCCGTTGGCCGCCCTAAGGTCTCGTATGGAAACCAAAGAGAAAT